>LR749541.1:753450-777659 GCA_902729485.2 Mus minutoides
GGTTTCCTCTAGTCAGACAAAACTCTGCTTTATGACTTGTATGCCTTAATTTTTCCCTCTCCTGGGTTCTTTATTTTTCTAAACATCCCGAGTACACTCCTTGTGAACTCTTCCAAAACTGCCTCTCTCAGTCAATGTTCTCTCCTCCCTCTCTTGCTTCTTTTCTTCTCTGTGACTTGGGGCAGGCCACGTGGATCCCAGGTCGATCCCAGTACTTACTGTAGCCTACTCTTTGTTTTTGTTTGAATGACATTTATTTATTTCTGTGCGTTCTTGCCACAGTACTCTTTTGGAGGTCAGAGGACAACTTGTAGAAGTGAGTTTTCTCTGTACCGTGTTGATTCTAAGGATTGGCCTGAGGTCATCAGACCTGGCAGCAAGGCAAGTGTCTTTTTCTGATGAAGTAGCTTGCTGGCATTGTTTTAACTTTTTAACATGTAACCGAGCCAGCCTCAGAGTTCCTGTGTGCATGAAGAGGACCTTGAACCTTAGATTCTCCTGCTGAGAATATAAGCGAGCATCACCATCTCCTCCCCCTCATCCATCCTTCGCGATCATGGTCTTCAGGTCATTGGCTGAGAAGCCCTTTCTATCTCCTCCCCTCCCTTTAAATGCTTGTAGAGCTAGTCCTATCAATTAATATCCGGGGTGAATGGAAAAGCCCATTCCATGAACCTTTCAAGCATATGAAAGGCAGTGCACAGGAGGAGGCGGTGGTATTGAGAAGTTCGAGGCACATCACCATGTCTGTGTGTGTACATATGAGAAAGTGTGTCACTGGGGCAGGAACCGGAGGATTGCTGAGTGCTGTCATCAGAAACATGAGGACTGCATGAGGAGGTGACTGGATAGTATAAACTCTCGCGGGTTGCCTGAGCTAGCTTGTGACCTTGCCCTAGAATCTCACAGGCACAGTTGACAAGAAGTACAGACTGGTGTGGTGTTGCTAGAGATGCAGACCTAATGTAAAGCAGCTGGCCTGTGAGTGGCTCCGGCTTTGATGTTGGGTGCATCTGATGGTGAAAGTTCCTTCACTCTCGGGAGTCTGACTTCCTCGGGTTGTAAAGCAGTGTCTAATAACACCTTTATCATGTGGTTTCTGCCGGGCTTTTGTAACTCGCTTGCCATATGGAAGAGATAGGTAAATTACAGCCATGCACTGGGAGTCTTGAGGATAACAGAGGTAATGAATCAAATACAGAACAAAGCCCAGGGAACTTTGCTTCACCCGCCCACCACCCTGCCATGAAGTATTCCTTAGATATTTCCAGAAACACTTCTTTTGTTTTATTTATTTATTTATTTATTTTCACTTTTCCTGTGTTCACGTGTCATGGTCATGTGTGTGAGCATGAATGTGGAGGCCTGTGGTTGATGTTAGAAATTGCTCACGTCATTTGCTGAGACCCAGTCTCTCTCAGTCAAACTCAGAGCGTGCATATGTGTCTCTCTAGTCAAAGGTTCCCATCTTTGTCTGTGGGACTGGAATTTCCAGGCGTTTCCCCTCCTCCCAACCCAGGAGCCACCGACCGTTTACTTAGGTTTGGGGAGGTAGACAGATAAGATCTCTGGTCCTAACACTTGCATGGCAAACATTTGAGCCCTGTCCCAGGTTCCTCTTTTATTCTTGAGGTAGGGTCTTGATATATATAGTCCAGGCAAGCCTCAAACTGTCCTAAGATCTGCATTGTGATGCAGTTCCCTCTTTCCCAGAATGTCTCAACAACATTTTCTTCCTGAGATACATTGAGTCTTTTTTCATATCTACATAAGGTGCTGGGAATACAGATCAGGAGTACTGGGCTGCCTAGAATCCACCAGTGAATGGCTGGGACAGAGCTCAGTGGTAAAGTGCCTACCTAGAATTACATGGTGAAGGGACTGGAGAGTTGTTTTAGTACACCCATCAGGGCACTCACAACTGCCTGTCGTTCTTTTGGACACCACTAACAACTACACATTCTTTCTCTTCCTCTGCCCCCATCCCCAAAACACATAAATCTAAAATATTTCCCAGTCAGTGTTTGGGTGTGTGGCTCAGTGTTAAAGCCCCTGCCTAGAATCTCCCAGGGAAAGATTAGGCATGTGGCTCAGTGTTAAGAGTTTCTGTCTACCTTCTCTCACTAAGGGGCTAGGGGTGTGGATCACTGGCAGAGCACCTGCCTAGAATCCCCCAGTGAGGGGCTGGGGGTGTGTGGCTTAGTGATAGAGCATCTGCCTAGAATCCTCCAGTGAGACTATGGGTATGTAACTCGGTGGAAAGAGCATTTTATAGCATGTCTAGGCCTTGGGTTTGCTCTCTAGAATCATTGAAAAGTTGTTTGTTTGTTTTTTAAAGTTAGACTGCAGTAGTCAATTAATAGTAGATAATGGGAAAACCCACCAGTCATTCTGAGTCTTTTGAGGACATTCAGTTCCTCAACACTCCGTATTTGGCTTTGTTTCAAAGCTAATTGCACACCATTCTTAAAATGTATCATTACATTAGGTTTTGTTTTTAATTGCATATACCATAGCTATATGTACATGCTCTGAACCATTGACACCCCACCCCCACCCCCAAGTACATATTGCATCTTTGAAGTTTTGGTGTTTTAAACTTTTTCTTTGATAAACAAAAGTCTTTTTGTCTTTGATGCTTCTCTCATCCCCTCTGATTGGGTTTTTTCTCCTCTCCTTCATCCCTAGCCACCTTGGGGCCCCTGAAAGGAAATTGGGAAGAGGGGCAGAAGCCTGAATTCCTTAATAAGTCCCAAAAGTAATCAAAAGAAAGAAATGCAATATGAACAAACCCACAAAACATTCTCCTGCTCCTTTGGGGGATATTTAATGTGGGGAAGGTCAGGCCTTTGTAATGTTAATTCTCCAGTCCTAAGAAGAAAGCCACCCGTTTTCCAGGGTAATATTGCTGTCTGTGAAAAAGCTTTGATTTTGGAAGAAGTGCTGTTTAAACACACCTGCAATTCAAAGAGGGCCTGCTGGCCTCCAGATGCAGAGAGGCTGGGGGAAGGGTGGGGTAGGATGGACATACTTTCTGCTGGATACTTAAGGAATTCTTCTGAGTCTTCCTGGAGTCTGGTAGAATGTGTTCAGAAAATGCTCTGTAAGCTTGATCCAGTCCTTGTCCTTTAGACACCTTGGTGTAGAATGGAAGATCCGTAGGTACAGATGCCTTTTTTTTTTTTTTTTCCACGATTGGCACAGGAATCCTTTAAAGCAGGGCAAGTATAGTTACTATAACATCATTATAGGAGCCAGGCAGATATTACTGGTTGACACTAAGTTACTAATGTGTGACTGACATCACTAACTAGTGGTGTTTGGGGAGGAGACTTTGTGGTGGGAGGCAGTGTACCAGCACCCACCCCTAAACCCTACAGACAGATGTCACCCATGCCACGTGGGGATATGTCTGTATTGTTTATTGCCATTCGAGCTCTGAGGTCTGTTTTCTGTCTCCTACCCCTACCCTTGGTCTTTTCAGTCCTGTTTGCGGCTTCTTTCTCTACAATGTGTGATAACAAAACAAAACTTTGTCTTTTTTTTTGTCAGGTGCAATAAAACATGTTTAGGACAAACAATTAAAATATTTTTTTATCAACTACAAGTTATAAGACTTTTATGTAAATATCTTTTATCTCCCTCACCTAATAAAACCTTTATGCAAATCCTTTAATCCCTTTCAGCTGAATGGTAAAAGTTTTGTTTCCACAAAGCCAACCCTGTCCAACCTCAGAATTTATGTGACTTACTTGATCAGTTCCTTCCCTGTTTCTTTCATGTGTTTAGTTTTGGAAACAAAGTCTCACTAAGTAGCCCTGGCTGTCCTTGAACTCGCACAGTAGCCCATGGTGTCCTCATACTCACAGCCTGCTGCTTGTCTTCTGACTCTTGGTACTGGGATTAAAGATATATGCGCCACCAAGCCACAGTCATAAAAGACTTAAAAAAAAAAAAGTAAGAGTAAGAAGTGAGTTCCTGTCCTGTGTATTCCCAGCTCAGTTCAGATCTTGGTTCCTCTTCAGGGGAAAAAAAGAACTGTTTTGCCAGGTTGTTTTCTTTTTGTTCCAGTTGTCTTAGTATATCACCAATATTCTTTGTTTCTTACAGTATACAAAATGGTCACCTTTCCCCCCTTTTGTTTTTAAAAAGATATTTATTTATTTATGTGCTTTTTTAACTCATTTCTTTAGTTACTTGGGTGGCAGGTGCCACGGAGCAAGTGTAGTAGCCAGAGAACAGAACCACACACATGTACACGCATGTTTTTCCTTCCATCATGTGAACCCCGGGCATCAAACTCAGATCCTCAAGTGTGGTAGCAAGTGTAGACCATTTGTTTATTTGTTTGTTATTAATTTGTTTATTTTAGGCAGACTCTCAGTCTGAAGCCCTGAATGATTTTGAACTTGTAACCGTCCTTCCTTAGCCTCCCCAGTTGCATATGTATATATTTTCACAATAAATAGGGTGAAGCCCTGAAACACTTCAATTAGCACTATCTCCTGTGCAGTGGCAGAAATGCAAGTAGCTACTCAATTATCTCATCTGTTTCTATCTTTCTCTGGTATTTGAGAGTTCTCAAGCCCCTTCTGACTTAATCTCATTTAGCCTGTTATATGGGCATATCTTTCTGTATTCCTAATTTATGTTTTTGTTTTGTTTTCAATTCGGCATAATATCACTCTATTCCAGGGTGACCTGGAACTTAATGTTCAGCTAGGCCAGCATGGAACTCACAGGGCTCTTCCTTCCTCAGTCTTTCTAGAGTTTAGATTGTAGGCATGAGCCTCACTCCTGCGTCTCCTAAGCTTAGCCTCTCTCCACCCTATCCTACTATGTGTGCCTTATAACACAGCATCTACTCTGCCAAACTTTTATTAAAAGAGAAGAGAGACTTCCCCCCAGTAAAACAGAGATGTATGAAAATTACCCTCATTCTCTAAAGTAGTAAAGGTCACAGCAGTGGTTGCAAACCAGTGGGCTGTCTACTGCCTGATATATATGTGTATATACTCAGCCTTATCCCCTTTCTTATTTTACCCTTAGGCATTTTTATTTCTTGCACAGATGGTCTAACAAAATGTTTTAAGTTTTGCATAAATTAAAGCAAGAGGTCTCTGAATACAAACGTGTAGGTTTTTTTTTTTTTTTTTTTTTTTTGAAGACAACTATGTTAACATTTTTGGAAAAAAAAAATCACAGCCTCAGGCCAACCCTCCATAATTAGGATTAGAGAGGGAGGTGGGATGAATGAATGAATACATGCTAACGTCTGGGAGCTTTGGTGCTGTTCTCGGACTCCTGAGGCTTGATCAGGCTCGAGGTGATTCAGGTGAACAAACAACTTTAGCAATATTATTTGTTGGGGCCATGTTTTCTGGTTTCCTTTGGGTTTAATAAATGGTTAGTATAGAAGCTGGCATAATGAAGTCCCTCTCATTTCTCCTCATTCTACCTTATTCCTGGGTCCCATTCAGGTTCAAGTTAGCTGGTTGAGAAACAGACGGCAACCATGAACTGTGACACCATCCTAGCCTCCTAACCCCCAACCCACCCTCCCCAATACTGAGCCCACAAGGACATAATGTCCTCCTTGAAGAGGAATGAGAATGTGTGAGTGTGTGTGTGTGTGTACATGAGTGTTTGCACTCCCCTCCAGGATACTTGATGGCATGGTGACTGGCTTGTTCTTGTCCAGGAAACCAGTGCTGTAGAGTTGATGAATACAGTGCCATGTCATGTCCAGAAAACAGCAAACATTTCATAACACTCATCTATTGGCTCTTTAATTCTGTCTACACGCACTCCTTTCCTGATTGTACCTCGTTCTTGTGTAGATTGATGCTATAAACACCCTGTGTAGGTCACTTCTTCTGAACACTTTGGCCAGTTGTGAGTCTCTGTATTAACTGCCTTCACTGCCAGAGGAGCTTCCCTGAGAATGGCCAACAGCTGTGCCACTTGATAGGTATAGGTGTTAGAACACCATCTGATTCCATGAACATTCTGTTCTTCATATAATTGTGAGGCCACCCATGTTGTCTTCAGAACCTTTCCTCCTTCATCAAATGAAGAGCTCCGTTCATCCTCTCCACTCTCCAGATCTGTTCCTACCAGGGCACGTTAAGTCACAGTGGCTTGCCATCAGTTGATGACCTCTGGTTAACTATGGAGCCCTTTCCCAGAGCCTTGCTTGAGACCCAGAGTTGAACAGCAAAAATACCTCCTGTGCTGACCTCCTATTGTGCATAAAGTACTACGTGAGTGCTTTTAATATTAATTATTCCTCACCATCTGATGAGAAATAAAACACTCTGTGCTCATTTCAAAAAAATGCTTGAAAATCCAAAAGGCACAGAGAAAAGTTATATGTTGTTCCTTTGTTTCCTGTAGTTCTCTTGTGACTTATTTTCAAATTGTTATCCTTGCATATGTGTGTTTTATGTGTGAGCATTTGTACACTTGTGTGTGGAGTCCAAAGCATTATGTTAGGAACACCTTCTTTTTTTGTGACAAGGTCTCTTATTGGCCTGGAGCTTCCCAATTAGACTCCGTGGGTTTCTAGCAAGCCCCAAGGAAATCCTCTCTCCCCTCCATACTGCTGTTATTGCATGTGCACAGGACCCTACTCCAATCCACATGATTCCAGAGTTACTGACAATCACACCTAAGCACTAATGCTTATAAGGTGTCTCAGTTTGTTGCTTATGTTTATGTTATGATAAAATATCATACTGAAAAGCAACTTAGGGAGGAAAGGGAGTATGTCATCTCCTATCTGGTAGACTATCATCCAGAAAAGCCAGGGCAGGACGTCAAGGCAGGAGCATTGCTGCAGGAGCAGTGCCTACTACTTGCTTCTCATGGCTTCCTCAGACTACTCAGGGGTAGCAATCAGTACACTCAGTGAGCTAGGACTTACCACATGGTCATTAATGAAGAATTGGTCCTATAGGTTTTCCATACAGGCTATCTTATGGAGGCATGTTATCAATTGAGAAGTTCTTTTCAAATGACTCTAACTTGTGTCAAGTTGATGGAAACATGATCAGCACACAAGGCAAGCAGCTTACTGACTGATCTAACTTTTCAGCTCCTCAGCTCCTCCCCTAAACTCCATGTATTTCCTTATCCAGTAGAAATCAGGCAAGATATACATCATAATGGAAATGTGACTTTAGATATCATATTTCCCTTTATTTCTTTTTACGTAAACATAAATTTGTAGCATCAAGAAGTGTTTAAGGTAAAATGGCTTTAAAACTTGCTAGCTCGTAGTTGTGGGGAGATGGTTCACTGGTTAAACTCTTCCCATACAAGTGTGAGGACAGGAGTTCTGATCCCCAGATTCACTTAATTCTACCTATAATCCCCCAAACAAGCTGGGTAGCAAGACTTTCCATATGGGTGAACTCTGGGTTTGATTGAGAATCCCTGGCTCAAGGACTAAGATGGAAAGTGATTCCCAGCATCAGCCTTGGCATCCATATGCACACATACCCATGTGCAGTTACACGCCTTGCACACATGCCCAGATGCATATGCACATGCATACCTCATGCACAGCAAATAAAAACAGTAAAAAGAACCTTGAGTTAGCCTTTATGGAATTGGACACTGCTGGCCAGCATATATAAATTTCCTTTCAAAATCAAACCAGTCCCCAAATGAAATCCAGGAGCAGCCAATCCCATTCCCTTTAGGAAAGTGAATGTGTTTTTGTCTCACTGTATCTCACAGGAGTCTGTTCATAAATGCTCAGTTAATCAGCATCTCATGTTTCCCATGCTGCTGAGAGAATTCACAAGTGACTGAGGGGTAGGGAGCCTGATGTCGCTTAAGTACTGGCAGCACTTGATACAGTTGATGTGCTTCTTGGCCCTTTCATTCCGTCTGTTTCTGCATACTCAGTACATGTAATCAGGACCACTTGGATCATATAAAGAGTGATAAATTTTCATTGAAAGCGAGTAATGCTTTGATCCTTCTCTCTGTCTTTGAGCTGTTGAGAAACACTAAACTTAGTTGTTAAAAGTAAGCACAAGGCATCTAGAAAGATCACAGCTTTTTGAATCCCTTGACATAGTAACTCTATCCAGGTAGACATAGCCTCCGTCTTTTGAAACATAGTCTACTCAGCTACTGATAATAGCCTGACACCCTTAGTCCTTGATTGAGTACCCATGGTGTATGCTGAGTAGCATTTATAGATCCCTCAAAAGGGGGCTGAGGGATATTAGATTTGTGTGACCTATTGAAGAATTTAGAAGAAACTGATATCTTTATGGTCTTGATCTCTTATACTTTGACATATTTTTAAGTACTTTAAGTCTTTTTCTGTCCTCGGTAACATTTGATTTCTTATGTAGCTGTAGTACATATTTGTATGTTTCTGGTTCATTCTAAGTTGTATTGTTTTTTAGTGTTAGTATAATGTCATCTTATGTTTCTTTTATTTTTTGCATATGCATTGTGTTTATGTGTGTGGGGTGTGTGTGTGTGTGTGTGTGTGTGTGTGTGTGTGTGTGTGTAATGGGTGAGCAATGTCTTTTGAGAATCAAACAAGTACCACAGTGTGTATGTGAATGTCATGTGACTCTGTAAGCGGGTCAGTCCTCATCTTCTTCCTTGTTCAAAGCTTTTGAGACAGCAAGATAGCTCAGTAGGTGAAGACACTTGTCACCAACCTCAAGATCTAAGTTCATTCTGAAGGACTCACGGTCAAAAAAGAGAACAATTAACTTAAGTTATGTAACATTCCCATGCGTGCAATGGCACATCCACCCACCACAAATATAAGTACATATGTCTGTTTTTTATACACACGGTATTTCTTGTTATTCAGCTCTACATTAATCAGGCTGCCTGGGTTTCAGGCTTCCAGGGGTTCTCCTGTTCCTGCATCCCATCTTTGGATTATATATGTAGAATACTATTGCCCACTTTACTTATCATATGGAAATTTGAACTCTTGTCTTCATGCTTGTTATGCAAATGCGTTACCCATATCCCCAACTCATAAAGTGGTATTTAAAAAAAATCATGCTAATAGAACATTAACTTTTGAGATATATACCTAAATAAATTAAACCAGATTCAATAATTTATTTAGCCCTGTTTACAGTGATCATAAGACAGAAATGACTCCAATATCTAACAACATTCATAGAATGTGGTAAGTTCACATATCCAGCAAGAAAAAGGAATCAGGTGTGTTCCTTTGCTGTTTCATCAATGGTCCTGGAAGACATTTTTGTAAGTGAAAAGGTGTTATGATGCAAATCTTATGTAATAACACTTACCTCCAGTATCCCAAGTTGTTACAGCCAAGGAGACAGAGGAGAGTGGTTTTGTTAGGATCTGATGAGATGAAATGGGATAGTATTATCTGATGGGTACAAAGGCTCAGTGTGGGGTGATGGGAATATTTCTAGCAACGGATGGGTGTTATAAGTATAGTCATCACTGTACACTTTATGTTAATGCATACTATGATAGAAAATTGATGTGTTCTATAATTTATTATAGGAATGCATTAGGTACATAGAAGTAGCATTTTTCTAAAGATTTATTTTATTATTTATGTGTATATTTGTATGGGGGTGCCCCCAGGGAAAAGAAGAGGTATCAGATCCCAATGAGCTGGCATTACCGGCAGTTGTCAGCCACTCTGTGTGCACACTGTAAGACAGACTGAAGTCCTCTTCACTTGTCCTAAGAGTTTTTAACTGCTGAGCTCTCTCTAGCCTCCACTTACAAATCAGAGTTTTAAAAAACATCTTCATCTTAATTTACTTATAACATTTGATAAAATGATTAAATTGACGAGGGCAGGGTTCTGAAGCATCTCTAAAGTCTCCGATTAAGAGTGAGCCAAGGGTTTTTACTATTTTGCATGTAGGTATTTTTTATGTGGGTGAGGATGCTCTTTTCTGCTTCAGTTTGACTGAGATTTAGTTTTTATCATGAATCCTTGTTGGGGTACTGTTTTGGTGTTGCTATAGTGTCTTACTGAGACAAACTGCTAGGATTGATTTTCTAATGTTAAAATCAATCTGTAGTTCTTGGTTAAACCCAAATTGATGATGATATATTCTCTCTTTCACATATTGCTGTTTCAGTGTTTTGGTATTTTGCTCAAGATTTTTTTATCTGAATTAGGAATAATATTATATTTTAAATTTTATCACTTACTTATAGTAAACTTAATGACATTTTATTCTCTGTGTGTGTGTGTGTATGTGTGTGTGTGTGCGCGCGCGCACACGTGTGTGTCTATGCATGTATGTGGGTGTGTGTATGTTATGTTAGTTCGTGCAAGCGCATGTGAGTATGCACGCATGCAAGTATGAAAGTTTATAGGGCACGTGTTAAAGACAGAGGACACCCTTTATAGTTAGTTGTCTCTTCTCACTGCCTTGGCAGCAAGTACATTTACCTGCTGAGACTTCTCATCAACTCATAACTTTTTCTTAAATAGAATCTCGTATTTGTTTGCTGTTTCTTCATACTTTGAATTCTTGGGTAGAACACTACATTTATTAGAGTCAGGCTTCTAATCTCTGTGAGAGACGTGAGAAAAACAATTTAAAAAGAAGAGTGTGTTTGTATTCATGGTTTTCAATAGCGTTGATAGTTTGCCTACCCTGCCATTGTTGGCCTTCATTAAGGAAGAGCATCATGGATAAAGGATGTGGTGTGATAGAACTGGCTGCTTCCCTCTTGGCTGCAGAGAGATGCTGCCTGCAGTAGTAGACGTCTTTCTTCTTTCTCTTGGTCCTCATTGATGCTCTCAGTTCTTTTCATGGGACCTTCTAGGTTTCCTCTTTGGTTAATCATCACTGCAGACACTGGCACAGGCACACGCAGAAGTGCACTTTACCAATCTACTAGGCATCGATCTGTCCAAGTGAAGAGTAACCAGTCATATTAGGTAAATCTTTAAAGGGCAGCACATATGAAGACCACCAGGGCCCCTTATACCTCCATGGTGACACTAATTTTGACTGCCCCTTACACCTCCGTGGTAATGCTGACTTTGACTGCCCCATTAGTGCTGTCCTTTAGTTTTTCTGCTGATTATTAATGCCTTCCTTACTTGGAGCTAGTAGAAGCATTTTCAGATATTAAAAAAAAATTGCATACTGTACTTTTTTAAACATCAAAATATTCTCCAATGTTCTGTGTCTAATCATTCATTACTGCAATAACTCTAAAGATATTCTCCTTCCACATTGACCTGTCCTTGGCAGTTTAATTTAAATAAGGACTCTGACTTCAGATGTGAGATGATGTCTCATGAAGGTTTTAGTCTGTGTTTTCCTTAATGATCAGTGATGAGAAAACCCTCTTTATGTATGTTGTTTCCATATTAGTGTGACTTCTTTCGACAACTCCTTGTCTAAGTCTCTTCCTCATTTTTTGCTTGGTTTATTTATTTTCTTGGTAGTATGTTGAGTTCTTAAGTGTTTTGGATATTTACCCTTCATTAGCTGTATGGACTGCAGTTATTTTTTTTTGTAACCAATATTTGGATGCCCATTTCATTTTGATAATTGTTTTGTTTCTGTGGATTTGAGAATCATACCCTGGAAACCTTTGCCTTGACCAATGTCAGGCACATTTTCCCCTAGTATTTTTAATGTTTCCATCTTAAGTTTGTCTTTAGTCTGCTTATTTGTTAATATTTGTCCATGATAGGAAATGTTGTTGTTCTTCCTTTGCATGTTCTTTTATTTCTAACACTGTTGATTGTGCAGACTGCATGTTTTGTTGGTGCCTTTGGTCAATATCAGTTGGCAGGAGAGTGGGTGAGTTTGTTTCCAGGGCTTCTGTTGTTGATCATAACATCTATTTTAAACTCTCTTAATTTTTCTCATGAAATTGTATTTTTTCTTCTTTTAGATGTTTGCTTGTTTGTTTTTTATTAGTAAGTATACAAAATGCTTGATATTTCTTAATGGCATTTTCATATATGTATCTACGGATCCATCACCTTGCCCCTTCCCAACTCCTTTTTTCTTTCAAATAGTTCTGACTTGGTATTATGTATACACACACACACACATATATATATATATATATATACATATACATATATATATATATATATATATATATATATATATATTATAATTTATATTTTTGAATATGAGGAAGAACACCCAGTCTTTGTCTATCCCCACCCCCTTCCTTTCAATATTTTCTCTCTGGCTGACCCCCTCCATGAATTTCAGTGTTGTCTGTGTTGTCACACAGTCTCATGCAGCCTGGCCAGATCTCACTGTGTAGCAGAACATGGCCTTGGATTACTGATCCTCCTGCCTTCAGCTCTCAGTTGCTGAGTGGTACTACCTTGCTTTGTTCTGATTTCTCTCCTTATATAGGAATTTACAACTCAAATATTTGTATATTTAGAACTCAAATAATGTGGTGTCCCCTTTAAAAAGATTCTTCCTGTTGTCAGGATAGATTTATGAATTCATATCTTTTTCCAACAGTCTAGAATTCATTACTGTGCTTAATAATGTTACTGTTCATATTATCCCAGATATGGTCACTGTTAAGGATATGTAAGCGGGCTCCTGTGTCCTTGGGGTGTACTCCTTTCATTATTTTGAGTACTTTTTTCTAACCTAAGATGCCATTTTGTATCCAGTGTGTGTTAGCCCTGGAGTAAAAAAGGAAATTGTTTTCTTCCTATTTGAAATTGTTGAGTCTTTTTAGGATTCCTTTTCTTCTTGAAACATTAGCTCTACTCACCATGTCTGAATCATGTGCATGTTGTCTTAATCTTTCATCCTCTGCTTTCTTACTTGTGTGCTGACATTGTTTTTAGACCACGAATTGTCCAGTTTTCTTAGATTTGTGTTTAATTAGTCTTTGTTTCGTTAGTCTGAGAATAAAGATGCTGTTTATCGGCCCTTCATTTTTGTTTAGTTTTTGTCTGGGGGTCTTTGTTGTTGATGATGATTTATTTTTACTTTATTTTATTTCTCAAGTCAGGGTTTTGTTGTGCTAAATCTCCAACCCAAATATGCCCTGGCAATGAAAACATGACTCAGTTAATATGAAAACATGCTGTGCACCTAGATTCAGCAGATCTACCGCTACACTACCCCATCTATAAGACCCCTTATAAGTTGTGGTTTCTCCAGGCCATGTGCTTCTGCTCTGCTTTTCTTCTTCTTCTTCCTCCTCTGTGTCCTCTCCCTCTTCCCTTTTCTCCTTCTTCTCTCTCCCCACCTTCCCTTTATTTGCCCAATCATCAGCTCCCCTTTATTTTACAAATTATGGTGGGAAGCAGGTTTACTGGGAATCACCTGAGTGCTGACTCATTCCTTGTTCACAGCCCCTCATAGGAGAACGGAATTAACATCAAATATAATTAGCCCCAGAGCTATCCACAACAGGGTTTCAATATGTAGACATGGCTGGTCTGGAAGTCTCTATGCAGACCAGGCCTGAACTCATAGAAATCCTGCCTCTGCCTCCTGAGTGCTATGATTAAATTCCCATGTCACTACCTATGGTTGTTCTTTATATTTTAGAATAAGAATACCCTTGACAACCTGATCCTAGGTGCTAGGATTAAAGACCATATACCTCTGGAAACTACCTTTTTTCTTTCTCTCCACCATGCCAGGTTCAGGGTTTTGAAGCCTCTCCATCTAAAAGCCAAGGTTTAGACACATTTGAGGATCATTTTGTCATCATAAAATATTGAAAGGACTTGTACTGTTCTCAGTGGTAATAGTCAAGAATGGAGATCCTCATGGCAGCCTTCTGGGCAGGAATGTTTCCTTTCACCTGGTAGAGGGTAGGAAAGTTGTTTATGCACCTCTTCCTTCTCTTCTTCCTTCTCTTCATCATCAGGGTGTCTTCTAAGGCTTGTATCATACGGGTTCTGTACTCTGTGTTCTTGTTGCTTGGTGATATATATATATATATATATATATATATATATATATATATATATATATATATATATATATCCAAAACAAAACCCAAGGTTCAAGTCTAAAAAATAGTTGTTAGAGCAAAAGGTAAAAAGTTTTGTTCTCCACCCATTGCTTTGTTTAATTTTCTATTTTTTTAACTTGAGTTGTATTTCCTTCCTAACCAGCTTATATGTAGAGAAGAGACTGTTTCAAAGTTCACTTTATTTCCTTTCATATTATTTTCAGTGAAGTACTGTCTTATTACCTAATCATCCAGCGACTAAGGCTAGCCACGTTCTAGACCACCCTGGACCTTAGCCCTATAATCTGAATCAGAATATTCTGTAAAAACCATGCATTGTGTCCTTTACTCACAAAAGTAAGCACTATATATGTATATACATGTATACGAATGTTTTAAAATTAAAACAATCGATTCCATTGCATCCTTTCCTCAGATACTCAACAAGCAGATTATTCTCCCTTCTTAACTGAGATTAATATTTCATTATTCCGGAACGCTCCAGAAATAGCTTGTAGTTTTGCAGACAGCATCATGAATTTTGGGTGCTCTGTAACCTGATCAAGTTGGAGAGCTGCTGATGCACCTAAATATAATCTCTTGATGATGTTCCTCCTTGCCCAGCACTTTGCTGCTCCTCCACCTGCCTTCCCCACTCTCTGGGCCCTAAACTTCATCTGTCTGTACAGGTTCCAACACTGGAAACATTTTAATAGCTGTTGATTCCCTTGGGCAGTTCCCCCTCCTTTTTTTTGGATTATGTTGTAGCCACTCCTCACTCATGAGCTCCTTAATAGCAAGGCCTAGGCTGTGTGAGATCTTACATGGGAGAACTGCCTCACATTCTAGAGCACGTGAGCCTTCTACATTTGTTGGAGAAAATTAAATGGTAAAAAAATACATAATGCAAAGTTGTAATTTTTTTCTGCTGAACTCTCTTGGCATTTGAGTGTCTGCAAGTTTATTGTGTATAAGAGTGTGTGTGTGTGTGTGTGTGTGTGTGTGTGTGTGTGCTTGCCTGTGTGTATTTGTGAGTGTGAACATGAACGTGCCACCGTGTGTGACGAGATCAGAGGACAACCTGAGCTATCAAACTTTGCCTTTAGTATTGTTCATGATAGGGTCTGTTGTTCATTTAGTACTGCTTCCCATGATTCTTCTGTCTGTGCCTTCTATCTTCTTGCAGAAAGATTGGCATGATAGGAGTTCTAATGTGTCTGGACTTTCTGTGGGTGCTGTGAATTCAAACCCAGGTCATCAGACTTTAATAGAAAGCTCTAATATCTATAGAGCCATTTCTCTAGCCCACATATCAGTGGTTTAAAAAAACTAATAGTGTGATATGCATTAAAGAGGAAGCTGGGGTTGTTATTCATGTGTTAGAGGTGGAAAAAAAGGTATTCAAATTGTAGCTGTAGTACTTGTACTGTACACAGATAAGTGACTGGTAGGAGTGGTATGGCTTTACTGTCAGAAATAAACTGTGGAGTTCAGTGGGCCCACAGCACTACTTTGATCATGTTCAGAAAACAAGTAATTAAGATGAGAGATCATTTGCAAAAGGAAGAAGAAGAAAAAAAAAAACAGATGAAGGGCAACGGAATATATGTGTCAGAAAAAGAGAAGTTAGATCTGTCTGGGTCAGAGATGGAGTAGCAAGAGTTGGAGAGACTGAGTATGGGTGAAGGCAGGAGGGGTCCTAGTTAACTCTGACTGTAGACTAGTATCACCTGAGAAAGGAGTCTAAACTAAGAGATAGCCTGAATAGGATTGGCCTGTGAGCAGGTCTATGGGGGATTGTTTCAGTTAGTAATTGATACATCCGGGCCCAACCCTCTATGGGTGGCACCATTCCCTTGAAAGCCAATTCTGGGTTGCATAAAAAGCTAGGTTAGTATAGGTCAATGTCCAAGCCAGCACACAGCATTCCTCCAGTCTCTAATTTTAATTTCTTCGAAAAGTTCTTATTCCGACTCATCCAATGATGGGCAATCTGGAAGTAATAGTCTAAATAAACCCTTCATCCCCTAAATTTCTTTGGGTCAGGGTGTTTTATCATAGCCATATAAATCAAACTGGAACGGGGGGTAAGTAAGAACAAAGTGTAATGATGTATGTGCTTAAAAATGTCATAATGAAATGTGTTGCTTTGTGCACTAAGAACAACAAGAAAGATTTAATGATGAAAACAAATTATCTTTCCCTTTTTTAAGTCCACATTCACATTCCAAACCCAAGCCCCACCATAAAAAGATTTTTGTCTGTATGCCTCTGGCATGCATAACACTTTTCCCAGCTGTATTTTATAGTTTTGTCAACATGTAATCTTTTCTTTTCAGAGATGGTATCTTGATAATATTCTTCAAAACCTCTTGTAGTACATTCTGAATTTTTCCTACTATTTATAGAGGTAGGTGCTCGTGTGTGTGTGTGTGTGTGTGTGTACATGAACATATGGAATGCAAAGAACAATCTTGGTTATCATTCCTTAGGTACCATCTACCTTTAGTTTTTCTGTTTTGTTTCAATGTATGTATGTATGTATGTATGTATGTATGTATGTATGTATGTATATATTATGCATTGGTGTTGTTGATTGCTTTCTTCTTTGTCTCTTCCACCTTCCCTCTCTCCTTTCCTTTTTTTTTGTGTGTGTGTGTATGTGTGTTGTATACTTCTCAGTGTGTAGATGTGAGCACCTGTGCACACATGCAGAGGCCAGAGCAGGACTTTAGGTATTTTTTTCCTATCAGTTTTCATTTAATTGTCTTGAATCAGGATTTCTAAGTGACCTGGAAATGTACTGTTTAGGCTGGCTAGCCAGATAGCTGTTGAAATCCATCTATGTGTTCCTCACAGTGCTTAGATTATAGGAACTCACAGCCATGGCCAGACTTTTATATGGGTGCTGGGGATTCAAATTAAGGTCCTTTATGCTTATACGGTGAATGCTCTTACCCTAAAACCCATTTACTTAGTGTCTATCAAATTTGTTTTTTTGAGGCAGGGTCTCCGACCTGCATAGTGAGCCTCAGGCATCTTCCTGTCTCCCCCTCCCCAGTGCTGGTGGGTTATAAGTGCATTGCATTATGCAGGGCTTTTTTTTTTTTTTAAACCAGGTTCTTGAGGGAATGAGCTCAGGTCCTCATGCTTGCAATGGGGGCTAATTGGCTTGAGAGCCTCCAGATTCTCCTGTCTCTGCCTCCTATCTCCCTGCAGGAATACTGGCATTATAGATCTGTGTACTTGTTTTGATGAGGTTTTTAATTGTGGGAGGAATCAGCCCATGCATTTTCCCTTGTATGTAGCTTTTTTTTTTTTTTTTTTTTTTTTTTTTTGGTAAAGGTGAATAGACCTAAATATTGTGGGCCAGGGGTGTTCTGGCATAATGAATATGTGGGGTCTCTAATGATACTGTCCCTAGGTGTTCTCATGTAAGCAGACCACTGATAATGAGCTGTGCGTCATCAGCAGAAGTCACACGAGAGGAATCCTGATTACCTCCACAGGGCCATCCCGCTGCACGCCTCTCCTCTTTGATGTTTCTGTAAACGACATTTGGATTTTGAAGGGAATATTGTGTGTTAGACTTTTAATTAGATTTTTTCTGTGTGTCAGGATAATTAAGTAGGACTCCATCCCCCTCACTTGGCTGTGTAGGGGACCCATGAGTATATCAAAATGGGCTGAAAGGATGGACAATGAGGGTCACCGAAGTGGTGATACAGGTGACCCTTCTGTCATGGCCTAGTCTTGAAGGAGTCTTACAAGAGCTAAAGGTCCGAGTCTCTCCATAACTCCCAGCCATGAGTATCTCTGAAGCTGCCAGAGACCACCTATATTTTACACACTCTGTATATGCAGGCAGCATCAGAATAAAATAGGGTTGTCTGTCTAGGCCACATGAGGGTTCCAAACTCTGTAATCTTCTACAGTGGAGACAAACTTTGCTGTGTCTCGGTACACACACATGTGCCCTTTGCTGGTATCCCTAGAGACGTCTTGCCTTTGTGTCCTTAATCCTGTTCTGTTTCTCCCTGCCTGTCCTGTCTGCCTTGTCAAAAGTATTCATAGACAAGGCTGGGCTGTACTATGACATCTTAACTCCTCCTGGCCCTTGGCTTGGTAGAAAGCTCAGGCAAGAGGACTCTTTCATAATTAGCTGACAGGTCTATCTCTGAGACTTCTTTCTATGTGGGAAACCAGCACTTCTCTGTCTTTTCTGCACCTCATTAGAGCTTCATGCCCAACCTTTACATGGCCTTTTGTTATCTTCCCCCTGGCTCACTGTGTGTGTGTATATGTGTGTGTGTGTGTGTGTCTATGTGTATGTATGTATGCATGTAAAAATATCATGACAGTGATGCTGATCCTGATGATAGTGGTGATGATGTGTGACTAGGGACACGTGTCACAGTTCACATGTGGAAGTTAAAGGAAAACTTTTAGGAATCACTTCTCCCCTTCCACCATCAGTTCTGAGGAGCAAGGTCAGTTCGTCAAGCTTGCACCGGAAGCACTTTTGCCCACTCTGTCATCTTACCTGCTCCCGCCTGACATTTTAGATGGGGTATCTCACTGAGAACTGAGGCTGCCCCTTCAGGTCCTTCTGGTTGCTACAGGGATCTACCTGTCTCAGCCTTCCCTGGTCCTGGAATTCCAGATGTATATATATCACCAAGCTTAGCTGTTTCAGAAATGTGAGTCTTTGGTTCTCATGTTCACATGGCAATTCCTTTACCAACTGTGGCATTTCCTTGGTCTTCTTGTTGTTTGTTGAGCATAGTCCTTTCATAATTGGCTGAGCCTTCCTCTTAACAGTTAATGAAGAGCTGGACTTTCCTGCTACCAACCCATGCTTTTGAATTCAATGTGTACTGATTCTCATCTTCCGTGAACACAATGCTCCAGCCCCATTAAAGGGTTGAGGTATGCTGGAACACTAGCAGGATAGAGGGTCTTCATTCATTTCTCTATGGGGGTCCTTCCTAATCCCAGTCCTGACTGACTTGAGCCAAGACATTTAGCCCAGTTGTTCCTCTCCCTGTCTCATGTGACTGCTGCCCTGTTTCTGTTTAGCAAGCTGCTATGCCAATTTTCTATGCATGTTGTTACATACCCAGCTCTAATTCGACTGCCATCTTGCTCTGGTGAGACGATGATTGCTTATGGCAGGGCCGTAATGTGTTGTCAGCACAGGTTAGTCGCTTTCTGTTGGCAATGGTCTGACATTGCCTGAGACAACGGCGTCACTGTGAAATGGTCTGACAGTGCTGAGACTGGAGTTATGTTGAACAGCAACAACTGTAGAGGTCAGGAAAGGGCATCTGAAAGGAGCCATGCTCTCAGGGGACACGTGGGGAGGGAATGCTAAGCAGAACAGTGGCAAATGACATGAAAGAGCTCCTTTTCACACAATTTTTGTAATCTGTCTTGTCTGTGAATAGCATTGATTTGGCTGCTAATAGAATAAATTGTGCTGAGCGTGACCCTGTCCAACGCCTTCTGAAATCCCCTGTTTACCCTCTTGCCTGCCCTATATCATCTATTCAACACTCCTAACCTGCCCCTGACATTCCCTGTAACATTTTAGAAAGTTCTAAAGATGGCTAAAGTAGGTACTAGATCCTGTTGTAAATTGATCCTTTGGGCCACTTTCATAAGGTTTTATTTGAAGCCTTTATCCAGTGAGTACCTGACGACCAGGCTGGACCACTCTTCAGCCCCCCTTTAGCTATGTGAAGGCACTGAGAATGCAACATTGGGCCCCAGCCAGCCTGTCCCTGTGTGACCCTAGCGCTCTGGAAATGGAGGCAGGATGATCCCAGCACTCCAGAATTGAAGTACGGATGAACAAAAGTTCAGAGTCATCCCCAACTACATAAAGAGTTTGAAGCCATCTTTGCCTACTTTGGTACCCTGACCCAATACTTCTTTTCTCCACTTCCATCTCCACAAATTCCAGCCAGGCATGTGACAAGAAATAAAATTATTATAATGTGAGCTTTAAAGGTAACTAGAGACTTTTCTATAATGTATAAAACAGAGTGTTCTTAATAGTCTTTTTAAAATATTTGTGTTGTGCATGTATATGATATATATGCGTATATATCTGTGAATGCATTTATATTTGTATCATGGTAAATGTATGGAAGTCAAATGTCAATATTCAGCATCCTATTGTTTGAGATGATGTCTTGCTCGCTACTCTACGCTGGGTTATCTGGCCTGTGGGTTTCAAGGGAGGCTTAAGTTCATTCTCCCTTCTGGCCATTCCATTTCGATTACAGATGCAGGCTACCATATTCAGCTTTTCATGGGTGTAGGGGATCTAAATTTAGGCCCTTAATACTTACAAATAGTTTACCCATAGAGTCTTTGTCTCAGCCCTGACATTAACCATTGCATGATAGATTCAGAGTTTTGAATAATATACTTTTTGGTTGATATCAGAACACCACAACTCCATCATTTATAAACAAAAGAAACTTATTTCATTATGGAGACTGAGAAGGCCAAGAAGATGGTACCTACCTCTGGAGGAGATCAGCCATGGTAGAAGGTTGAAGAGATAGACAGTAGGAATGAGAAAGTGAGCAGAATTGAACTTGCTCTTTTGTCAGAAATACTCATGAAATAGTTGCTTAATCTATTCAGGAGGGCTGTGATTCACCACTGGATTACCTCTGAATGTTTCATCTTAGTACTGATGCTCTGAGGATAAAAACTGACACACTCACCCCTCCCAACATGTGTGCATATTTGTGCACTGATGTATGTATGCCCTTGCTTATGCTTGCACGCAGATGTTGTGGACAGAGGACCATGTCTCGTATCTTCCTCAGATGCTCTCTCTCTTTTTTTTGTATTGTATGTATGTGTAGGAGTAAGAAATATATGTCCTGGGGTGCACATGCGTCCGTCAAAGGTATGTCCTGGGATGCACATACACAGGTCAAAGGACAACTTATGTGAGCCAGTTCTCTTTCTATCATGTGGTTCCCAGGAATATGCCAGGCTTGGCAGCAAGCACCTTCCATTTTTGAGACAAGGTCTTCCTGTAAAGCTGAAGGTCTCTGTTTTTGTTAGACTAGTTGGTCAGTGAGCAACCCTGACCCCCAAACTTAGATCCTCTTGTCTCATATCCTCATCATCATCATCCCTGGGATTACAGATATGTGCCAGCATGCCCAGAGTTCTTATGTAAATGCTGAGGAATTGGACTTAGATCTCTAGCTTGTTCTTGCTTACACAGTAAACGGTTGTATATACCCTCTGAGCCATCTACCCAGTCCTTTCAACATGACATTTGAAGGGATACTCATTTAAACCATAGTAATATTGATTACTAGTTGTGGTCCCAAGAATCTCTTAATATGGACTTGTAACTTGCTCAGACAGTTCCAGGGGACTATGACCCCTCCTACCTCATTGCAAGTTCAAGATGATTCTATGGTTTTTCCTATTATGACTCACCTTACTGAAGCCCACTGTGACATCTGATTTCTTCTTACAAGATGTGTTTATGGAAAAATAAGAACACTTTTAGGCACAGCAGTTACCATGAGAGCAACTCCAAAGGGGCAGTAAATCTTCATTTATATAGTTAGTTATGGGAGAAACAAGAGTGCTTAGTAAACCAATATGTCTTCTACTTTACCAAAGAGGTTTTATTCTGTGACCAATACCTTTCTTCCCACAGTAGCTAACCTCTGCTATCATCTAAGATCCACATCTTTTATTTCATACACAAATCTGAATATTAAACCACAGCGACTGTATGCACAGACATACAGACCTGAATGCATGCTTAGGAACAAACAAACTGACACATGTATGCACTCGTGCATTCACACAGAACACTCAGTTCTTACACAAATATGCACCCTCAGTTGCCTCATTGGTCCAGAGCTTTGTGATTGAACTGACAACCAGTTAATGTCATTGGCCAAGCTCTTCATGTCAACAGACTGCTGAACCTTTTGACGAGGGATATCGTACATTCTGTCCTCACCATCTTAAACCCTTCCCCAATGGTGGCTCTGCCAGATTGCATTACAGCCCCGTGTCCATGCCTGGGGTTATGGTGTTTGCGCCAGAGTCTTTGATAGAATGATGCATTGGACCCAGCACCAGCAGACGCCCCCTCCTTGCTGACTACTTGACAGGAATTTGCTGAGAAGGGAGTTTTAGAATTCTTCTCTTCAGAACAAAGTGTTGACATGATGCCAGGTCTAATCAGACAGACTCCTTAGAGGTCTTCACTGACTTGAATCTCACAAGGCTTCCAACTCATTTCTATCTTGGGTAAGTCGTTTGTGTGAACTCTGAATAAATGTTGCTGATGTAAGTGTATGTTTGTGTGTGTGTGTGTGTGTGTGTGTGTGTGTATTCTGGTTAACACTACAGGAAAATAACTGTTTCAAGTTTTCAAAAAAAAAAAAAAAAAAAGATGAACCACTGTTTGAATGGTTCCTCATTCAAACCATGACAGAGGAGGTGTATTCTGACACAGCATTATCTTCGTAAAAGTTTGTAGTATTTTCTGATGATTTTTAAAAAATGTATTCTACACCAGGATAAGGAATAAGGACTTCCTAGTCCTCAGTTTGCCCAAGAGAAGTACAAGCAGAGCCCCCACACTTAAGCCATGATGTTCATAGTATCCAAAGCCAAAGGTAAGGAAGTGGTGTCTATCTCCTCTGGGAGAGTTTTCTTATGTGCAGATGATAGTTTTTGCTGAGCACTGAAATGAGACTGTTGATTCACAGTAACATGGATGGATTTCAGAAACATGGTGAGTGTAGTAATCAGACACAAGGAAGTACCTTCTCCATGAGCCCACGTATATCAAAGTTTGGAACAGATTAATGTATACTAAGAGATAGTCAGTTCTAAAATACTAGCTTGGGATATGTGTGAGCACATGTGGGTAAGTATACAATAAACATAATTGTTTCACTAAAAGTCATATGCATTTTTATAAGTGTTGTCTGTGGAGATCTAGTTGACAGCAACAGAAGGATTTTTTACCATGATACACTCAACTGGATTGTTCCCATAAGCTTTACAAGGAGCAATCACTTAAAATGGTAAGTCACTGGTTGAAGCTTTACTTGTGAATTTGAGCTGCCATTTAATCTGTTTTCTATAAGGGCATGAGATCTCAAGTGGTCATCCCTACACACCTACACATACTAGCAACATCAGCTCAGCTCAGCGGGAGTCTCTGTCTGCCTGACTGTCTTTATATCTATAGTTGAAGAAGAGGCCGTGGATTTGAGAGGAATTGGAGGGGACATGGGAAGGGTTAGAGCGGGGATAGGAATGGTAGAGAATATTATAAACACAGTGTTCATATATAAAATTCTCAAACTATTTTAAATAAAAATCCATCTTTAATGAATATTTACATGATATAAATGGGGAGATTGGTAGAAACCCAGTATTGGTATTTTTAAAGTAAACTGAAATAGGTCAGAATTTTTATCCCCTTGAGAAAATTTCACGTCTGATTAAATAGTTTACATAAACTTAATCTCTTTCTGCTAGATGCATTATAATCTCCGACATTATTCATGTAGCTATTCCTCTGTGAACCATAAAATGTTCATTTCTGCAAAATGAATATGAAGCTCAAAGCATTAGTGGTCTTAAGAGCATAAAAACTTTATTGCTTTGTGCGTAACATTTTTCAAGTAACTTTGGAGAAGCCTGAAACAAATTTTGCATTTAAATTAATGGGAGATGTTTTCCATCTGAGGGAACTGGCAAGGGAGCAGCAGCCATAGCAGAAATCCCCCAAGGTTAAAAATGGAGAGCTCTCCATCCTTCCTGGAGCCGCCTTAGCAGAACAATCATTTCTCAGCATGGAAAGGTATCATAATTGGTCTATACAGTGGCGATACGGAAAAACGAGTGTGCTTCAGAGAAAGCTAATAGGACTCTCCTTAATAATTTCCTTCAAGAGCCCGAATCGCAATGTATATTCCACCCAGCTTGAGACAGACAATTTGTTTCTGTACGTTCTAGTAGACATAACCAGGGGACCGTGCTGTTTATTCATTTATTATTTACTTTGTCTAAAGACATATGGCCTTGCAGTGTTCCCCTGGGAAACTGATCTCGCGGGTCGTGTTGCTCTCCGCACCCTCCTCTTCCCCTCTTTAGTTATGTCAGGAGGAACTGCAGCGTTTTCATTACAGAGGTATTTTTGTATTCATACTTAAACTTGTGGCCTACTT
>LR749541.1:777759-1007759 GCA_902729485.2 Mus minutoides
TGTGTGTGTGTGTGTGTGTGTGTTCTAAAGTCCTGGACTCTAAGAATCATGCTATTTAAACCCCCGAAAAGAGGAGGCTTTGGATATAGAGCAGTGTGAGAGGCAGTTTTACCTTACTTGAAGAAGTGACCATTGTAAGGCCACCCCTCGTCGGAATGGCTGCTTGTGTCAGTTGCTGGGGAGGCTGAGGCAAGAGGATCACACATTCATGGATTGGCTGGCCTATAGGGTGAGTTCAAGTCCAACTTGGGCAATGGTTTACTGTGTTTCTAAATTTCGAAACTACAGGAGGAAAAAAATGGGGATTAAGCTCACTGGAGACGTACTTAATAGAATCCTTCAGTAGAGCACTGGGATCTCCCAGTGAAGGTCAGGGGCCTGGTTCAGCACTAGAGCATTTGTCTAGAATACTGTAGTGAGGGGCTACAGGTATGATTCAGTAGTAGAGCACTTGGCTAGAATCCTCTAGTGCAAGCAAGGGGTACAGGTTAGTGATAAAACACAATCTAGAATCTCCTAGTGAAGAACTTAAGTTGAGGTTCAGTGGTAATGCAACTTCCTGGTCTTTTCCTACCCTCCAACAGGCTTAGTGGTAGTGCGTTTGCTTGGAATCTCCTAGTGATGGGCTAAGGGGCTACGGGCTCGGTGGTTGAGTGACTGCCAGAATACGCCATTGAGGGGCTAGAAGAATGATGTAATGGTAGTGTCATTTCCCAGCTTATTCAAGGACCCACAGTTCCTTCCTTGGGGGCTGCAGGAGAATGCCTGTGATGATAGATAAAGGGTGGTGGTACCATGGAGGAGGAGGAGTAATCAGAAGCTTTGGTTCTTGTGAAGTTATGCCCTATACCTCAAAGGAGTGTGAATAAGTTGAAGATAAAGTTGCTACCTGCTCTGGCAGGGTCTCTTTTCTGGATTCTTGCCAGACTGTATTTAAGATGACATTCCGTTCTATTTAATCCACATTCCCAAAGTGTACCTACTTTCTTAGGACTAATGGTATGTATGTATCTATGTATATATGATTGATTGATGGTAGCAGTTGTTGCCATAACTGGTGTACTGGCTAGTTTTTCTGTCAACTTGACATAAGCTAGAGTCATCTGAGAGGAGAGAACCTTAAATGAAAAACTATGTCTAAAAGATCTGGCTATAGGCAAAGGAACCTGCTGGGTATTTTCTTACTCAGTAACAGTGACCTGGGACTATTGGTGCTGGGTTTTATAAGGAAGCAGGCTGAGGAAGGTGGCAAGCAGCACTCCTCCATGGCCTCTGCATCAGCTCCTGCCTTGTCTCAATTTCTGTCCTAAGATGTGGTAGCTTAAGCCACATAAACCTTTTCTTTTTCTCCAAGTTACTTTGGCCACGGTGTTTTATCACCACCGTGATAACCCTGAGATAACTGGAGAGCAGCAGGGCCTTCCAGTCTTTGCGTCTAAAAATTTCAAAGGTGGAGGATGAATTCATAATTAGCAGTTGTCTTGATTGCTAATTATCTGGTACAGCAGTGAGGAGAACCTGAAGCGTGGATGCCTTCGTATGTATTTATCCTGCCTCTGGCAGGATCCCAGCGAGGCTGTCCCCACAAACCCATTGAGTGTACCAGAACAGCTCTTTCTGGCCAATTTTCTTCTGACTTTAGTCCATATTCTTCCTTTCTAATATAATAAACTAGTATATTTTCTGTCTGGCTATTTGCCTATTAAAAATGAGCTATCCAGTGAGAAGTTGAGATTCAACTGGGGAAGTAATCACAGAAGGAAAGGAAGTGCTTGCTTGGCTTCATGCCTACTCTGTCTGAACTAGTGAAAGGGTTCAGGTAATGAGAAGCTGAATGAGGCACCCCTCTCCCTCCCTCATCCTTCCCTCCTTCTTTTCTCCATCCCTTTCTCCCTTCCTTTCTCTCTTCCCTCATTCCCCTCCCTATTTACTCGTTGTAGTCAGTGATCAAATTCCACACTTTTTTTGCATTTTCTTTTGAATTTTGATGCTTTGACCCTGTCTTATCTAGTGCAGGCTGCCCTGGACCTTGCTGAGTATAGCAGGCTGGCCTTGAGTTATTCCAAAATAACATTCAGTAGTTTTCTTTGGTGTAACAAGAGTCTGGGATGCAGAGGCCCATACCCTGTCCTGCAAGTTGCCTATTGTTTGAGAGTATGCTGAGATTTCTTCTTAAAAACTCTGGCTTTTCACATTGGTGATATGGCAGTAACTCAGCTACTGCTATCCAGATATGGTACTTAAGACAGTAATGCTTATAAATTATTCTACACTTTTTTTTTCTGTGATATATTGTCTGCAAAAATCTACCGATTTGTTCAGACATCAATAGATGTCTTTATATCAGCTTCCCGACCATTAGGAAATTCATTTTGAAGCCCCCTAGCACCAAAGCCATATGGCTTTTCATTATCAGAGAAAAACTCTAAAAGTTTCTTTTTGGTGTTGGTGTTGTGTGGTGTAATACCATCAAAAAGAGTTTCTTACATTGGAGAGATGGCTCAGTCCGTACAGTGCTCGCTGTACAAAAACATGAGAACAAACGTGAGTTTGGTCCTCAGAGCCTGTGGTCCTCTGCACTCATAGGACAGGAGGGTTCCCAGAACTTAGTGGTCAGCCGGACGAGCCTAGGTGACAAGTTTCAGGTTCAAGTTTGAGACCCTGTCTCAAAAAAGGAGGTAGGAAGTAGTGATTGAGCAGAACACCTTATGTTGACCTCAGACCTATAGAGACACACACACACATTTTCTCTGTAGGACCATTCTTCTAAAGTGCATTCTCTGAGTGCTGACACCACATGCCCTTGCATGAATGTTCATCCCAGGGAAGCCACATCTCTTTCCCAGAACGATGAGATTGCAGAAAGCCAGATGACTCTGTCGTCCCCCCACAATGTGCTGACAGGATAATAGGATGTGAATGAGCCTTGGAATGCCTTTCTCGTGGAACAGGGCTGAGAGAGGACACAGAGGCGGGCAGCTCCACAGCCTGGATTCCCTTAGCCATGTGACAATGATAGCAGTAAGTAGATGCGACAGTTATGAATGATCCTCTGTCATGTACTCCAGCGTTGGGACTCAGATAAACTGACGTTGCTGTCAGACACCAGCTATGGAGTGCCTGGACCCCCGATGAACCTTCTAATATGGTAAATGGGAGTCTTAATTCTTCATTAACTGGAAAAAGGAGATTTGGCCATGTAATTTTCTCCTTGCTGCCTGTTTTAAAGATTCCAATAACCCAGCATTTACAGTTGACTAGGCAGGGATTGCTTTTTCCCCCACACTTGCAACACGCAGCCTGTGAAATCTGAGGAAACGCCGCTTAAACCCAGACTTATTGCCTTGGTTATCTTTAATGACTTTGAAATGTATTGGCCTCATTATGGAACAGTGCAGTTATCAATTCCTCTAATTAGGTGATGCACTCCCATAAGAAATTTAGCATTAAAGCACAGAAGAGAACTGGCTAGAGGCATCCATTGCCTGCATCCCTTGTCTCCACGATGAAGGGAAGCCGCTGCCTCTGTATCAGCTCTCCTGCCTTCAGCCTCAAGCTCCTCCAAGAAGACTAGAAGGCACATCAGCAGGGGGGTTTGTTTGGGTTTTCGTTTTGTCTTGTTGTTTTTGGTCTTTTGTAGTTTTGGTTTTTGTCTTTTTCCTATATTGTTTGATCTGGTCAATAGCACCTCCAATAACATTTCTATGACATTTGAGAAAATCTTGATAATAAACCCAATGCCCTAGCAATGAATTGCCTGGGAACTTAAGGCCTGTTGTACATGAGCAATTTCTGCTAATAGACTATATGTTCCCACCTCTTCCTCTCTTTTGATCTAACACATAGCTTTTGACTTTTTATTTAGTTATCAGTGAGGGGAATGAACCTGAGACCTGTCACGTGCTAACCAGTGTGTGATGAAATAGCTCCAGCCTCTCACCAGGAGATTTTAGGCTGGCACTTACACTACTGAGGTATACCCTCAGCCCCTCTTGGGCTATTCCAAGCATGTGTACAGCTGAGCTACATCCCCAGCTTTCTTTTCTACTTCCCATTTTGATACAGTTTTTCACTGCATTGCCTAGGCAATGTCTCTGTCTCTCTCTGTCTTGCTCTTTCTCTCTCAGGCAGGCTTTGAACTTTGAATTTTCCTGCTTAAGCCTGCTGAGTAGCTAATGGCAAGCTTCCACCACCACATTTATGTTTTTTACTCTCCCCTAAACGAAGTCAGGACTTTAAAATCATTACCACTGAGCTACTTTTGTAGCCCATCACTATTTCTACTGAGCTACTGAAGTTTCTGGGTTGATTTTCCTATGTAACTCTAAATTTATTTCTGTAAGTAAACTTGGCAAAGACCCTTTAAATGATAGATTTCTCCTGTCTGTCTGTGTGTCTGTGTCTGTCTCTGTGTCTGTCTCTGTCTCTCTGTGTCTGTCTCTGTCTCTCTCTCTCTCTCTCTCTCTCTCTCTGTGTGTGTGTGTGTGTGTGTGTGTGTGTCTTTTGTGCCACATGTCAAGGCCAGAGGTCAATGTTGGCTGGCGTGGATGGGCTCTCTCTCTGAACCTGAAGCTCACTGGCTATTTGGAGTGACTAGTAATTCAGCTTCCAAGGTGTTCCTGCCTCCACTTTCCAGAGCTTGCATTTGTGGGCATACAATGTTATGCCAAGCCTTTTTAAAAGTGTATTCTAGGGAACTGAAGTTATTGTATAGCAAACGTGTTACTGACTGAGCCTTCTCCCCATCCTGACCCTACTGTCATTAACATTTATTCCCAAATATTTACTATAACTCACTTGTCAGTCCTATATAATAATACATAAACTTCACAGTGTATTAATAAAAAGATCCAGAAGTGCATCAGGTTGTTCTCTGTTATCTCTGTGTATCAGGTTGTTCTCTCCTAATCATGACGGTCCATTGAAATACCTTCTTTGAGCTAGCTTGGTTATCATGAATTTAACCAATGTCTGCTATGTTGGTTGATCTGATGCTCCAGAAAAATGAGTATGGCAGACTTCTCCCCAGGAACACTTAAACTAGACATTGACTTCTTCACAGAGGATATCCAATTGGTTTTAGCTTTTAAAGGGTGAGTAAGAGGATCATATAAGGACTGAGCAGAACTTTCTAGACTAAGACTACAGCATTGGGAACTTAGGATGGTCTTGTACACCAGTCCCAATGAACAGCCAGTGGTAAGTCAGTTGTTTGTGTTTCAAAAAGATGGAATGAGATTAGCAGTGGCTTGATGAGAGACCCTAGGGCTTCAGACAGTTCCATTTCGGCAGCCTGGAGCCTCTGAAGGAGCTACAGCTGGAAGGTGCTCTGGTGTGATTGGCCGTTCCCCTCTGGGAAAGGATGTCTTGGAAAAGGTTGGAGAATTGAATCAGGGGATGTGTCAAGTAATGTTTCAAGAGCCACCTAACTTCTTCTGCCCCTCAGACTACTTACTAGCAGGCATCCAGATGAACCATGCTTCTGAGAGGCAGGCCTTTCAGCTGACGTCCCAATGATTCTTTGAGTTAATGTGTGGGTGTGTGGAGGGAGGGCGAGCATCCTTACCCTGCTCACCTTTTTTAAGAATTGGGTTGGGCTCCCGTGCAGACAGAAGCCCTTTAGCACCCTTTCCCTGAGTGCTGGCCAGGCAGCAGCTTGCAGAGATGAGAAGTACTCTTCCTTGAGCAGGGAGAAGGCAGCGGGACCCTCATGCTGGATACGGTTCTCAACTGTAGCCTCTCCTGAGAAGTGCCCTTAGCCTCCTGTGTCTTCTCTCTTGCCTGGCTTACCTCCAAGCAGTCAAGCACTGAGGCATTGTGGGCCTTTCCTTTTTCCTGTCATTTACTTGAAGATGCGGATTTGCTTTGAGAGTTTTAAGAAAGCGTTACAACATGGCAGAGGAAAAAGAAGAAAGAGAACCTCATGCATTTGTCTTTGAAAACGGTCCACTTTAATTGCACCTTCCCTTTTGTCCTCCCTACCCCCAAGCCTTACAAGTTTTTATGTCTATTCATAATTACAGGGACTTGTAGAAAAGGCAGAATCTCTCTCCCTTAGCAGCCATACCTTGTCCCCCTCCTTCCCTTTACATCCTCTCCTTATCACTTGCAATTGGTTATTTCTGGAGTATTATTACTGAAGTTACCTCAAGAAAATTGATTTAAAAAAATACCATGACAATTTCAAACAACAGAATTATTGTAGTGTTTTTTGTTTTGTTTATTGATAAATCTTGCTCTGCATCAGAACAGTATTTGTTATTCGTCCCTAGTTATTGTAGAGATCCTCATTAAAAGCATTTCCCTCCAGAGCTGAGTCGTGCCTTTCCCATCAGCCACTGTTTCTTTGAATGGGCTTGCCCTGGTCTTTCATCAGAGAAACACATCACCCATTTCCCGTCTTAAAAAACAGCAATTATGTGGAAATACCTCCTGATTTATTCGAGCCAGGGCCACTGGCCAGTGTGAGTCGGTACAATTTATTGCCAACTGTCACTTTTACATGATAGGTCTGTAACAAATACCTGCCGCATATTGTTAAATTAATCTTCCATTTAAAATTAATGGAGTTAGACTCCCCAGGTTCAATGTAATTTCGTGTTCACAGGCAGGGAAGGACTCACACTGCATACAGAATGAGATGAGGCCCAACGCCCTAATCTTTCATCACCTTGAACTCGAAGACTAGGACATGTCTCAGCATCGACTAATGAGATGGAGACCGAGTCTCTCCTGAGGACGCTGGCTCAAAGAGGCTTTTCTACCCAGAAATAGCAGGCTCCGTCTTATTTTAATAATTCCTCAGATATGACAAGTCTGATGTTGTGTGTGAAAGAGCCAGGCTTGGAAAAGAAATAAAATGAATTTTATATCATTACTTCAAAGCCAAAGTCAGGGGAAGTATGTTGCAATAATATTAATATTATTAATAATAATAATAACAACAATAGCAATAATAATAATGTAGGATGTGTTTTAGTTATAAAATACAGTAAGGGTAAGGCAAGGAGGTGTCTCATTTTCATTCATTGGAAGGCACACTCACCTTAGATTTTCCTACTGTATTCTCACACCCATTCATACATTAATCAAAATAATGTGAATGAAAACAGGAACGTGTTCAATAAACATGTAGATGAATATATCAGACAGAAGGTGTCACTCTTGATGGGCTGTGTCACAGAGAACCCCTGAAGGCTCATTGCTAGTTTTTGTGATTTTTGTTTTTCCTGAAACAGAGTTTTTCTTCTATGTAATAGCCCTGGTTGTCCTAGAACTCGCTTTGTAGACCAGGCTGGCCTCAAATTCGTAGACATATGCCTGCCACTCTGCCTGTTGTCTGCTGGGATTAAAGACATGTGGCATCCTTGGAGATCTCTCTCCCCAGTTACTCAGGGTGAGAACTGTTTTCTGTAGAATAAATGGCTAACGCAGATGATACAAAACTGGGTTCTGTGTGAGTGTGTGGTGTATGTACTCACTCACAGATACACATAAGTGTGTGTATGCAGATGTCTACACTTGTGTAAACCTATTTTCATGCATGTGTGTATAGTATACGCACATAGGGACCAGAGGATAAACCCCAGTGTTGTTCCTCACGTGTCATCTTCCTTGTTTTTTTGAGTCAGGGTTTCTCCACAGATAGAAGTCCTGTAGTTGGCTGGGTGACAGGTAGTCAGTGGCCCCTGCTCCCTCCTAGTGCTGAAGTTACAAGCACCTGGCACCACATCCTGCCTCCCCCGCCCCCCACCTTGGATTCTAGGAATCAAACTGAGATTCTCATGCTTGCAAGGAAAGTGACTGAACCATCTCCCTAGCTCACCCTTAATTTCTTAAACATTTAAACAAACTGAGTAGCTTTTATGTCTCACGGAGAAGGGCTAACAGCGGGTCTCTGCTTTTACACATGGTTGTACCGCCTGCCAGCCAAAGGTGTCTGTTTCTGAATTCTTAGGGAATATGGAACACCAGGGACCATTGGATCTTTCCTACAGTCTAAAATGGATGCTAGGGAAAATTCAAAGTAGATTCTTTTAAAAAACAAACAGTAAAGGCAGTGAAAGGACGCGGTGAGGTAAACCCCCTGCCTCCGTTCCTTTCTCTGAGTTGAGGTCTGCTTTGTATTACTTCTGATTGTCTCAGAAAGGACTTCTGAGTGTGGACAGGATGTGAGAGATCTGACTGATAAGGATGCCACATGTTATCAGTTCTAAAAGATGGATATCTGTGATGGTTAAATGACAATGCAAAAAACCTCTTAAAGCCATTGATTGTGTACTCAAGTGTGGTTAGTGTGATAAAATGATATGTAAGTTTTACCACACCCAAGCACACACACACACACGTACATAGACAGATACTTATTCATAACATGCACACATATTCACATGCCACCCACCTACACATACATCCACATATACCTGCATACATACATATATGTATCATACATATATGGAAAGATATATATACAGTTAAACAAACCACAGAAATATATACATACATACACACAGAAACACAAACATACAACCCACATACACATTCCATTGTACATGAAAACACTTCCAGACATCAGGGTCTTGGTCCTTTCCTTCGACACATACAGCTGGCATTTGACTAGTCCCATATCCACTTTAGACTGATGTTTTTGAATCTGACATATTTTCTCTTTCTCATTTCATTTTCCCCCCTGACATTTGAGTACTTTCCATATGAAACTTATTGGAGATTGAAATTGCTCACAGCCAAAGACGCATTTTCATGAGGTACTTCTAAGAATACAAATATGACATATTCAATAAAATGCCTAGAGAGTATAAAGTGCAATATAAAATCATCTCATATTTGTAGAAACATAAAAATAATTATTATTTCACTTAAGTTATTTTATACTCTTTCCTTCAATATAAATTTTGTAACAAACTCATTCAACTATTTATTTTTATTAAGATGTTTATTGATTTTTAATTTAAATTATGAATGTGTATATATTTCTTTGTGTGTGTGTGTGTGTGTGTGTGTGTGTGTGTGTGTGTGTATGTATGTGTGTGTATTGTGTGTGTGTATGTATACGAGTAATCACAAAGGCCAGAAGAGGATATCTGATCCACTGGAGCTAGAATTGCAAGCACTTGTGAGCCACACATTTTGGGTGCTAGGGTCTGAACTTGAGTCCTCTTGAAGAGCAATACACAGTTTTAAACATAGAGCTATTTCCCAGACTCTTTATTTTAAAATTTCATTTATTTATAAATGAATTTATGTATTTTGTTTAGCGGGGAGAAACACACTTGCTATGTCTTGTGTATGGAGCTCAGAGGACAACTTGCCAGAGTCAGCTTTCTCCTTCTACCATGAGAGTCTCAGGAAAAGAACTTAGGTCATCATGACTGATGAGAAGCACCTTACCTGCTGAGCATCTTGTCAGCCAGCCCAAGCTGACCTCAGACTCCCTCTACCTTCCAAATGGTGGGGTCATGAAGGTATGTCTGGCATCAGGCTCCTCTTTGGGAGAAGGTTGCTGATGTGGTATAGTTTCTGCCTAATGAAAGAGAATTTGTTAAAACTCAAAAGTGTTCCAGTGGAATTTGCTTTCCTTTCTGTCTTTTCAAACTGTATTGACAATAATGTGTTTAATCTGAGTCCTGGGGTTCTGCACACTCTTTAGTAAGCCCCTTCCCCCTCTCTGTCTACATCCCTAATAAGCCCAGAGGATCAAACTGAGAGCACTTGATTCTGAAATCACAAATTTCTGCCCCTCACAGCTCATTTGATGGGAATAAAAGTGACTGATGTTGCTCTCCTCTGGACCTTTTTGTTCGACTCAGCTGTGATTATGAAGCCTGTTAGTTGAAGTTACGTCCTATTTAAGAGCAGTGCTTACTGGTAATGGGGGCCAAATGATTTTGGAAAGTTCAGACATACCAGACTCCCCACAGAAATGAATTCAGCTCTGAAGGTATTGATGCAGGCCCTGAACGAGGCTGCTCTAGTGGGACTGAGAGAATTGTGCGCCATGCAAGAAAGGAAGGAATAGTGGAATTAAAGATCAGATAGACATTCTGCTCAATGGCTGTCCCCTCTGAAGTTCATCACAGCAAGTTAATCAAGCTCAAAGAGTGTCAGCCAGAAAGACATCATCTGTCTTGGTGGTGCAAAATGGGGTGATTTAAAAGATTGTTTGTTTCTAACAATTAGGTTGGGCTCCCTGAGAATATGTTCCTGGGTGTGGGCACCTGAGTGTGTGTGTGTGTGTGTGTGTGTGTGTGTGTGTGTGTGTGTGTGTGTGTATGTAGGAGACTAATTGGCAGTGTTTCTTTGTATACCTATAGAGGTCAGAGGACTGCCTCAAGCAGGGGGTGTCAGCCATTTCTTACTGCCCTGAAACTTACTGGGTAGGTCTGGTTGGCTGGCAAGCAATCCTCGGGGGTTTTATCTGATCTTTGCCTCACTAGAACTGGGATTATTATGAAAGCACTTCTTCTAGCTGTAGTGTTTCCTGCACTTCTCTCTTAAAGTGAAACTGAGAAAAATCATTTTGAAGTTATAATACAGGCAATAGCTCTGAAAGAGGCCCAAATACCAGGTCTGGGTTTCTTTCACATGTGTGGTTTCCTGGGGATCGAACTCACGTCCTTGCACTTGCACAAGTACTTTGCTGACTGAGCTATCTTGTCCACCATCTAGATAAGCATTTTAAATGGGAAACCAGTCAAGTTGGTGAAACAATCGTGCTTTGGCTTATCCTATAATACATAAATATATATAATACATAAAACCCAAAGGACATTTATATATATCCTGGTCCAAAAGGGACATGCTATCCCAGAAGCCTTAGTTCTATGCTTTTTTCTAATGATTCAGTGTCCTCAAACACAAATATTTTCACAACAAATACATTAATATTTTCATTGGAAGCTACATAGCATAACAGACAAGTGCTAATGTATCTGGGATCATATCACTGGTTTTTTGTTTTTCTGTTGGTTGTCTTTTTTTTTTTTGCTGTCTCTCTTTATGTTTGTATGTGTCTGTGTGTGTCTGTATGTGGGTTTATATGTCTGTGTGTATATTGTTTTGTGTGTGTGTATGTATGTGTGTGTATATGTGTTTATATGTGTGTGTGTATGTCTTTGTGTATGTGTATGTATGTGTGTGTGTGTCTGTGTGTGTATGTGTGTATGGAACAGGTAGAATGCGCAGGGCTACTGAATGCACCCATAACTTCCTGAAACGTCCCACTATTATTCCTTTCACAGCATGGGTCCCGAATATTGAAACAAAAAAGATGAATCAGAATTATTTTCTAGGTGGGCTTTTCTAACCTGCAGTCTACCAGCCCCCCCCCCCCATTTCACTTACTGGCTGCAGGCAAATTCCCTCTTTCCCATGCCCACTTTGCCTGAGTGATCAGGATTCTGTAACAAAGCATAATTAACTTTGCAGCATATAAGCAACACGGATCTTCTTTTTCATGATTCTAGAGGTAGGGAGCTCCATGATTAGTATACTATCAGAAACAGTGTGTGCTGGCTTTAGTCTTTCTAGTTGGTATCTGAACTCACTAGGGCCTATTGCATAAGGGCACTGATGCCATTCACAATGACGCCATCCTCATGACATAATCATCTTTCCTAAATGATACTACCTCCTGATGCCATTGCCTTGAGAAGTAGGAACCTAACATACGAAGTGAGGCAAGATGACTGTTTCAAGGTAAGCCCACCAGAGGCCACCACATGGACACTATGTAAGCCAAAAGGCCAGTAGCTGCATGAGGAACTTGCCCAAACCATGCTTACAGCCCTTCATCTTTCATGCATAAAATCCCATTTGTCACAAGAAGTAGAACTAGATAAGCCAAAAAACACGGTTCCTGCATACATGGACTTTCTTAGAGATAAGGACTAGGTCTTTGATAGATGAGGTCTTTGTTCCTGTTTGGCAGGAATTGGGACCTGCCTATTAGGTTTTAGGTCAGAATGATGCTTTTGACATGGTCTTAGTTGTACTAAGTTCTGGAGAATTGTTACATAGTAACACATATTAAAACCGGAGTGTCACTGAGGATCATGGCAAACACACAGGCCTCCTTATGCTGACAAAAGTAATGCAAAAATGAGCCCTCGTGGGATGGATTTGGGGGAGAGGGCACTGAGGGGCTGAATGGGATTAATTTAGATAAACTGTTTCTTGCCCCAGTAACTGGAGAGATGACGCTATAGGTAAGAGCACTTGGTACTTAAGTGTGAAGACCTGAGTTCAGACCCTAGCACCCATGTAAAGGCTGGCATGGCTTGTAAACCCAAGGCAGAAGCAGGATTGCTGTGACATGGTAGCTGCCAGCTTAGCTCGAAGTTCAGTGAGAGTCCCTGTCTCTTTGCAGTGGAGGACCGAACAGGACATCTGACATTCTCCTCTGGCCTGTGTGCACGCACAAGCATTTTTACACCCTTGTACACATAGGTGTACCTTAACAACATATGTATGCCACACACTCTTAACACACCCAAATAAATGCCCCTATCTTTAGGTGTGTTAGCTTACAATACCCATTCCTATATTTTATTTTACAGAAATCTTGGTGATGTTAAACATTTATGATATTAAAAATAATCATACCAGGTATTGAAATTATTCCAACATAAATGCTTCTGTATGGGAGCCATATAAGTTTTTATGCTGTCAAGGAGGGCATATGCCATTTATATACTATATTAAGAGTAGAAGATTGATTTGGAGTCCCCAAAAGTATCTGACAATACCACCCAGAATGGTACCTTGCATCGTGACTAGAAATACATAGGTGGATATCCTGCCATTGCTGTGGAAATTGTCAGATAAAGGTGGGATGGGAGAAATTACTCTACCCACAGACAACAGTGATGGCTTTTCTTTCATTTATGCTTTCTTCAGTGAACAGAAGGATGGGTAGAACTCACTAAGTTATTTACCTGCCCTCCCCTCAGCATCAAAAGAATGAACTGTCAAATTCTGTTTCATTTCATTGAAGGTGCTGTCACTCGAAACATGTAATTTTATGTTATCTGCCACCAAGAAAATGCAGTAACAAACGTGCATGCAGGTTGACAAGCAGGCTCAGTGGATAAAAGCACACTCTGCACAAGCTGAACAACCCCAGCTCCCTCCCCAGCTCCCTCCCCAGCTCCCTCCCCAGGTCCCAGAGTGGAAGGAGAGGACTGACCTCTGGGACTTGTTATCTGACCTCCCCACATGCATTGTGGCATGTGCATGCCTGATTGCATACACACATATCATGAACACATACATACACAGTAATAAAACCTATATGCCATCGGTCTGACTTTAAGCTTCATTCCAATGTTAAGAATGTTAAAATGTGTGAAAGTATCTTGCTATCAAAGACAAACTGTAATTTTCTCATGATACATGTATATATTATGTATATGCCCTCATGTCTATCTAGTGTTTTTCTGTTTGGCTGTATTTTTAATATTTTCATTTTTTTTACTAATTTTATCCCAGATTTTATGTATTTTTCATCACATGTATTTATTTATCTTACATGGAGGATGGGCATTGTGCATATGCCAGCATGCATGTGTAGAGGTCAAAGGGTAAACTTGCATAAGTCAGTTCTCTCCTTCTACTGTGTGGGTCACAGGGATCCAGTCAGGTTGTCAGGCTTGGCAGCAAGAGCCTTTACCTGGTGAGCCATCTCCTTGGCCCACACTCACTGTTTTAAACCTCACGTTTTCCGTTAAAGTTGCTGTTGCTTTTTTATAGAGCTCATTTAACATGATAGGGATCTGGAGACTTTGGTAGCTCCAGCCTTCAAGAAGGAAAAGTGGTCAGACATAGGAATGCTGGTGGACCTCAAAAACCGAACAGCAGCATCGGAAAGGAAGGTAGAAGTGTTCATTCTGTAGATCTAGGTCTGGAGGGGTGACTCAGTGGTTAAAAGAGCATAGTGCTGTGAATGGAGCTACATAGGTGGATCTCCAGTTGCTAGCATGCACATCAAGCCCCTCACAAATAACGAAGTCCAGACCCAGGGGTCCGTCTTCCACAGCACTTGCACTCCAAGGCACTCACATATCTACAATTAAAGATAAATTGCATTTCCACTTTCTAAGGAAGACATTGGTGATTTTTAGCATGCCGTACCTACCTCAGCTTCCTGAATACTGTGATTATAGGCCTGAACCACTCACTGGACATGGTTTATAATACTCTCTTGTAATGGTTATCACTCCTCTGTGAATTCTCTCATCCATATTTTACTTTTTTCCATTTTGCAATTGATTATGTGTTCACTAAAAAACAACACAAAACTGCCGGGTGTGGTGGTGCACGCCTTTAATCCCACTCAGGAGGCAGAGGCAGGCAGATTTCTGAGTTCAATGCCAGCCTGGTCTACAAAGTGAGTTCCAGGACAACCAGGGTTATACAGAGAAACCCTGTCTCAAAAAACAAAAGAAAATAAAACATCAAAAAAAAATCAAAAAACACAAAACTAACAGTACATAAAACAATATTGGTATCATATGCTAAGTGCTTAATAAATCATGCATGTTCTTTGATAATTCTTGTGACTGAATAAAATAAGACATAAATTTTAAGTGTTTATGTGTTGATGGATGTTTAGATTGTGGCACCTTTTCACTTGCCTAACAGACCGTTATTTAATTCTAGTTACATCTGATGGTCATTTCAGAACCAAATCTTAGGAACCAGAAAGATAGGTCAGAAGCTTAAATAGTCAGTCATTACATATATTTGGTAGAGGCCTTTCTCTCACCATAGTCACTGTAACAGGAGTTCAAATGTCTTTCCTCACAACAACCTGACTCTGTTTTTAATCACATTTTGTTTTAATTGATATTTTCAAGTCAATATTTTGAATATTTTTGTACATGTCTAATGTTTGCAGTGTTTTTTTCTACAGTAAAAAGAACAGAAGGTCAGAAGTAAAGTTCTTAATGGACTTTAATACATATACCCAGATATCCATGAGGTTTAACGAAATTCACTTAAAGTGTTTAAGAGTTTAAGTTTCATAAAAAGTATTTGTGTGTTTAAAGAAAATTTTGCACATTAAAAACCGAAATCTGTGGCTAGAGAAATTGCTAAGTGGTTAAGAGCACTTACTGATCTTTCAAAGGACACACGTTCATTTCCCCCATCAGGCAGCTTCCATCATTCCAGCTCCAGGGAACACAAACACCCTCTTTATGGACAACAGACACTCACATGCTACACATACACACATGTGGACATTCACATGCACATAAATAAGGATCGATGCTTAAAAATAAAGTAAGTCTCCGTAATGTGGAGGTGGGGTGTAGTACAACCTCTGTTGAACTGGTCCCCTTTCCATCACTAGAAAGAAATTCCACCTTGGAAACCTTAAGAACCTTTCTTCTCCCTGTTCTCCTCTTTTTCTCTTCTTTATCTTCCTCTTCCTCCCTCCTCTTCCTCTTCTGTCTCCTCTCTTATTTCCTCTTCCTCCCCCTCTGTATTAGTTGGTTTTTGTCACCTTGACACAGTCATGTTGGAAGAGAGAACATCAGCTGAGGAATTTTCTTCACCAAGTTGACCTGTGAGTGTGTCTGTAAGGCATCTTATTTATTAATGATTGATGTGGCAAGGCCCAACTCACTGTGGGCAGCATCATCCCTATGTGGGCCTGGGTAATATAGAAAACCAGGATGAATAATTCATGGTGCAAACTGGTAAGCAGCATTCTTCCATGGCCCCTGCTTCAGTTCCTGTCCTGAACAATGACAGACTGTACCTGGAAGTGTAAGATGCAATAAATCTTTTCCTCTTCAGTTTCTTTTTACTCATGGTGTTTATCAGAGCAACATAAAAAAAAAAATAACTAAAACATCTTTCTTTTTTCTTTTTTCCCCCTCTTCTACTTCCTATTTCTCTTCTTCCTCCTTTTCCTTTTTCTCTTTCCCTCCCTTGTATTCTCCTACTCCTTTCTTTTGTGTTCTTCCTCTGTCCCTTCTTTTTCCTGTTTATTATCTTCCCCTGTCTACCATATCCTTACCCTGTCTCCCTCCAATTACTGTGCCTCTAAGTTTTCTGTTGCTGTTGTGAAACACCATGACCAAAGGTAACTTGGAGAGGGAAGGGTTTAGTCTATCTCACTCTTCCAGGTAATAGTCCATCACTGATAGAAGTCAGTCCAGAAACCTGGAGGGAAGAACTAATACATAGGCCATAGAGGAATGTTCCTTACTGGCTTTTAACTCTGTGGCTTGTTCAGCCTGCTTTCTAATAGTATCCAGGAACACCTGCCTAGAGTTAGTCACACCCAAAGTGAGCTGAACCTTCCCCCATCAACTGTCAGCTCAAGAAAATGCTTCTCAGCCTTGGCCACAGCCAATGGGAACATTTCCTCAAGTGAGTTTTTGTTTTCCAAAATTATACTGATAAAGTTGAATAGTATGAACCTGAGTGGTTTTTTCCAGGGACAAATTAGGTATTTTCTTTGTGGACTTCTGTGGTTTCAGAAGCTCTTCTCATTCCAGTCATCTTGGAGATTTTGTTTGGAATACATTAGTAATTCTTACTCAATAAACAGCTGTGTCATCTTTAAGAACTACAGTGATCCAGTAACAAGATGTATTAATAGTTCCCACTTGGTAATTATATGTAATGGGGCAAAATAAAGAAATTGGTAGGATGGGTACTCTATTATTAGGGAGTACGTTTTTATTGTAAGAGATAGAAGATATGCAGAGGCATCTGAAAGAGTCCAGAGCAGAGAGAAAGAGAAATAGACTGGACATTGCTAGGAAACTGGACATGACCAGGACTGTTGGTAGTACAAGCAAGAGAGCTTGAGAGAACATAGCTGGGGAAAAATATGGAGTTAGCAAAATAGCAAGAGATAGAAAATAGAACATTGTGGGAGAGAATAGCAAGAATTGTGGGTTATAAGGAGAATGAATAGCTGGGGGGAAGGGAAAAGCCAAGAGGCTAGCTTAGAGTTTGAAATATGTGACAAACACTTGTGTGTAGGGACTTAGGGATCCTGGAGGCCAGCATGGGCTTTACTATGCAACTACCGGGACATAGCCATATGTCCCTTCTTACAGAGGTTAGGGAAATGACCCCTTTTGGCAGAGGGGGCCTGGTTTTCTAAGTTTCTGAGGAGTGCTAGCTTTTACCTAACTGCTAGTAATCCTCCTGTAGTCCAGCTTGAGCTCATTTCTGAACACATACACACCCTGAGAACTAACTAGTCACAGACCACATCAGTTCCCAATGACTTACACTCTGCCCTTCTGTCCTTTAAGCCCACCTTGTCTGCTGGGCAGGGTGTGTTTTGTAGTAGGCAGGACAGTGTCAAGCAGTAGAAGGCAGGCACAGAATAGAAATGGTTCACTTTTGAACAAGTTCCACTGTGCAGAACAGCTGTCCGTATTCAGCCTGGTGTGTGTTCATGTTGCTCTCTCCTTTAGAATGAAGTTTTCCGCAGCTGTCTCTATGTAGCAACAGTATCTTCTGAATCCCCTAAGGATCTCAGTCAGGAGCCTTGGATGTGATTCAGTTGGTTAAGAGTTTACCTACTGTGTACAGAACCCTATAGAATACAAAGTATGTCAAGTGTGGTGGTGTGTGCTCTCAAAGTCTCAGCATTTGGAAGGTGGAGGCAAGAGACAGGATCATCAAGTTCAAGGCCACCCCTGGCAGTGGAGGAAGTTCAGTGCCAGCCTGAGATACACACGAGACCCTGTGTCGAAGGACAGGGCTGAAGAAAGGAATGTGGGAGGAAAGGGGAGAGAGGAGCAAAAGTCAGTAGTGCAGCTTTTATTCAGCTCATTAGCAAGCGATGGGAACCAACAGCATGAAGTTGAGGTGGAGCTCCTTTAGCAGGGCAGTCCGTGGGCTGCTGGCATTCATTGATCCACCTGTCTGGTAGAATTTAAAAGTCCCAGATTGAAATCAGCATTCTCATTCAGAACAGATACAGAGTAGCAGCTATGATGAGAGCTTTTGTCACTTATGCACTTAATATATGCATCTTGTTTTTAATTGCCTGTATATTTGCTTGGACAAGGATGTCAAATAAGTCTTAAGGATAAGGAAGGGTAGGGGACCAAGAAGAGGTGCCTTACCTATGCTGTCTGGAAAAGGGGGAAAAAAGGTCTCTTTGTTGTTGTTGGGTTTTATTTTCTCGGAAGGATGGATGTGGTGTCACGATACAAAAGCCTGCGTGTGGAAGGCTGGTGGCAGTGCTTACGTTTCAGCCTTTGGTAATCCCAGTGCTATGCTGCTCATCAGTGTTCCCAAATGTACTGATTTGAATCTAGCTCCACACAGTCGAAACAAGGGTCTTCTGCTTCTTAAGTAATCCTCTGACCAGGAGACCTGGAGGGAAGGAAATACTTAGCTAAAAGTGGCTTTGAGGAGGTAGAAGCCCCTGGACCCCCACATCTCTTCATGAGACTTTATCAAAGATGTTCTTTGTAAAGAATGTAATGCTTGAGCCAGGGAGATACCAGTAGTAAAAGCACTTGATGACCTGAATTCGACTAAAAGCCTGATGACCTGAATTCGATCTTCAAAATCCATGGTGGAATGACAGAGCTGATTCCCCAACTTGGCTCTGTCCTACACATACTAACACATATGCACACCTGTACCATTATACATACATACACTATTATAATGAATTAAATAATGAAAATAAACTTAAATACTTCATGGCCTGAGAAGCATTATCTCTTAGCTGCTAAAAACCCTTGCTATTAGAAGCATGAGGCCCCGATTTTGAGTCCCAGAACCTACATTTTTAAAAAGCCAGATCTAGTGATCTCCACTTATAACTCAGTGCTAGGGACGTAGAGACAGACAGAGGGCAGCTAAGGAAGCTATTTGAGGTTGACTTCCGACCTCTGCTCAAGCACACATATTCCCACCTGCTTTCTCCCTGTCTGAACATTTTTTTTTCTCCTTCCTGACTTATTTCGGAGCTGACCGGTTTCTTTCCTCTGGTTGTTGCTAACCTCTAATTACAGATTCATGGAGTGCCCTACCATAAGAGGGGAGGAAGGTTGGAGGAGAAGGAAATAAAGAAGGTAGAGAAGAGACTGTGAGCAGGCAAGAGAGGGAGGAACAAGGGAGGAGGGGATGAAAAATGGCTAAATGAAGATGAATGGGTGAAGGATGAGCTAGGAAGAGAAGGGGAGGAGAGCTCTGGAGGAGGGTTGTACAGCAGCGTGTGCTGGAAGATCTCCAGCCAAAATGGTGTAAATCAATGAGGAGTAAATTAATAGGCCATCTCGCAAGTGGGACTTGCTCATTTAAACTAAGCATAATACATCATGAATGACGGAGATTCCTTCGACCCTCAGGGCATACCTTTTGTCTACCTAAGACCCAGTGGGCTGCGCTGTCACTTCAAGGGTAAGAAGGCAGAGGACATTGGACATGTCTCCTCATTTGAGCAGTGTTAATAGGGAGAATCTGAGCAATATAGAAACTCATCAGGCTCAAGGGTTAGACTTTGATGTGCCCTTTCAAAGGCAGTGTTACACATTCCAGCACTCCCCCTACAGTTGGTGAATCTCCCCTTAAGGAAGATTTTGAAGGGAGCGGAGGATGTAACACAGTGTGTAGAGTGCTTACTTAGCATGCACAAAGACCTGGACTACATTATCCAGTATCCCATAAACGCGGCATAATTTCAGCACTTAGAGGTGGAAGCAAGAAGATTGGAAGTTCAAAGTTACAGGGCATGGTGGCACACACTTTTAGCCTGGACATTGGAGGTAGAGGAAGGTGGATCTCTGTGAGTTCAAGGCTGGCCTGGTGTATATAAGGAGTTCCAGGCAAGCCAGGGTTAGATAATGAAACAATGAATGAATCAAAAAATACTGGTTTTGAGTCTGGGCTGTATGAATTCTGTCTGTAAGTAAAGGAAGAAAGACAGAAGAATACAAATAAATTCCTCATAAAAGACTTCCCAGCATGTGTTGTAGGGATGTGCAAAGACCCATGTTTGACTTTCTTCATAATTTAATCTCACTTTCTTGTTTTCTGTGTAAAGGAAAATAAATTATATCCTAAGTCTATAAGACAAATTGCCAAGTATATTAAGGAAAAATATATTACCACAAGTTTATTAAAGTTTGTATCAGAAGGCACTCCATGCGCTTTAGATCATCTAGAATCTTTCTGTTTCCAGGTATGAGAAGTTTATCCTTAGAGAGGAAGTGTAGACAGCATCTCAAAATAGAAAGCCTGTTAGGAAATCTTAACTCATGTTAGGAGTAAGAAGTTTCTTCTCTGTTGATAATGTGGTGAAGGCTATAACCGTATCTGGCCACTTTGGCTTGAATGTCAGCACTCTGTGATAAGGATGCTGCTGGTCACCATAACCTGATCCAGAAGTCAGACCAGCTCCCTTCCCATTTCCCATGTGTGTTATACAACCGTTGCCATCCTCTCTTTTCTCAATTCCTGTATCCTACTTGAGGTGTCAGATATTTCGACAACTGCCTCCTGTCTGGAATTGTTTGGCAGTGAACTGTGATTGGGCATTCCTTCTAATAAATTAGATTTATGTGAGTGCTGCCTGCCAACAAAGGCCAGCCATTATACAGTACGTATATTTCCAATGTGTTGCTGTAAGAATCTACTTAGCCAAACATAATAGGCAGTTAAAATAAATGTGAAATAACCCATGCCATATCTAGGTTTTAAAATCATTAAACTAAAGCTAAATGGTCAGTGTTTTACATGTCTCCATTTTCTTTATTTACACTGAAAGGCACTTGTTCTGTGGGACAGTGTATACCTTATGCCTGCAGCAGATGTATGAATCTGGCTAAATCTAAATCTCTTCAATGAAACATTCTAGAATGGTAAGCTTTGGGGGGGGGGGTAGAAATGAGTGATATAGCAGACATTCTGTCTTGTCAACCAGCGTTCTCTGCCCCAAAGAACAGTATGTTCTTGTGTTAGATCTGTGTTACCTTTCATTATTCTTTTGTTTAAATAGAATCAAAGGATATTCCATGGGCAGGTTTGAGGACTCTATAAAGAATCTCATCTTCTTACTTATTATTATAGTTCTTTTATCCCCATAACTTCCAAGGAGAAGTCTGAAATAATTTAATACAAATTTAATAAATGTTGAGTGCTAGAGGAGAGAGTTGGTGATGCGTGCATGCTGATATATTATTGCTAAGGTTAATCATAATTGGAACTGAGGTGTCTGGGGAGGTGGTTTAATCGGTAAAACCACTTGATTTGCAAACATAAGGGACATAAGTTCTAGATCCCAGAACCCATGTTTTTAAAAAAAGAAAAAAAAAAAAAAAAGCAAACAAACAGACTACAGGTCTAGCTTGTCATGCCTATAACCCCAGGCTTAGCAGACAGCAACAGGCAGATCCCTGAAGTTTGGTGGCCAGTCAGACTAGCCAGCATGGCAAGCTTTAGGTGCATGGGGAGACCCTATCTTGAGGTAGTAAGGTTGACTGTGATAGAAGACATCCTTTGACCACTGCATTCACACACATGTACTCACACTTACACACACACACTACATAGATGACATAGATAAACCACAAACATAAAATTTAAAAGTGGCACCTTGTTTTTTAATAGCTAGCAATAGAAGACTGTGGTGACCTCTTTTTTAAAACAGTAGTTAGCTGGAAGGATGAACATGGAGAAACAGTGTATTTTTCTTAATTCCAATCTTTTAGAAAAAACATATCACTTAAATTTTAGGACTGTGCTCAAAGATACCAGGATGTCCTCATGGTGCAGGTTTTCAGCAAGTTCAGATTTGGAATTCATGTTCCTGGTCTCAATCCCAACTTCCCTCTGAAGAATAGAGGTATCCCTTTCACTCTTACGGAGCAAATGCATTTTCAGGTGATGTAGTTTCTTCTCATCATACTTTGTTCATCATGTTCATATTCCATCCCAGTGATGGAGTCATTTGTAAGTTTCCAATATACAGCAGACTGATTAGAGAGATTCTTTTATATGTGCTTGTATGCACCAGAGGACAAACATTACCTTGCCAGTCTTCAGGAGCTGTCCATCTGGGTTTTTTGAGACAAGATCTCCCATGGTTCTGGGACTCAAAAATTACAGCTAGGCTGGCTGTTCAGGGAGCTCCAGCACTTGATTCACTAATGAACCAGTCTAGCCAAATCACTAAGAGATACTTTCTTATAGATAGATAGATAGATAGATAGATAGATAGATAGATAGATAGATAGAGTATGATCTAGTCACAATACTCCAAAGCAGCTGACATCAGAACTCCTTTGAGTGAGGGAGCCACAAATGTTCACATCCACCCTGTGAAGCTTACGGTAAGCAGAGAAGTTTCTCAAAGTTAAAAAGCCCCTTCCTCATCTTAATCCCTCAGACTGCCTTTGTACACACTGTTCTTATGTTCTCTCTCCCTATCTCATCTGCTTAGCATCTTCTTATCCATCAAGATAGTGACACCAACTCTCCAGAGCCTTCTTAACACAAGCTTATGGTCACTGAGCTCAGAATAACCCATACATTTAAAGTGACCTGGGTCCTTGGGTCTCACTGACAGCATAGTTTGAACTGGGCCTAGTTTGCTTTTTATCCGTGCTTCTATAATCAGTGAACATATGATGCTCTGAGAATAGGGTTAGTACTGAGCACCCTGGAACTTAGAGGACCACAAGCCACTTCCACAGCCCCATTCAAACCCATTCCTCCCAGCTTCCGCTCTTGCTAGTTTCTTTGGCTCCTTCTTCACTCACTGGGAGATAAGCCATCCCACCATCTCACTCTCAGGTGCTCTAATCCTCAGGTATTTCAAGGTCAATGTGGGAGGTAAGGGAGGGCTTTGTTTGAATGAGGCATCTCCACTCAGGTGGTGCTGGTTCCTGTGGCCTCACAACTTTTCCCTCATTAAATCACAAAAGAAGGATGTGGCTCTGCAAAAGTTAAACCCTATTCCTGCCCTGAATACCTTATGTCTCTCCTCTCTAGCTGATACTCTCTCCCTTTCTTCCCTTAGAATGCCTCTAGGTGTTCTAAGCTCAGACACATTGATTTTCTGCCTCCCCCTACAACATCAGGGCATCTGGACTCCACCCTCCTTCTCCCTGCCTTCAGCATCGTGGCTCATAGAAGATCTGACATTCATATTACATTATGACTTAAAACTTGTAACTAGGGCTTATGAGACAGCTCAGTGGGTAAGGCCTGGTCCCACATGAGCTCACTCCTGAAGGTTGTCCTCTGAACTTCATGTGCTCACACATACCCCCCCCCACACACATACACACAAGTTAATAAATAAACAGGTTTTTTTTTTTTTAATAAAAAAATCCTTTGCTGCATCTCTGTGTTCCTATGTGAGGGACCAGTGGATGAATACTACTAGATGCCCATCATAAAAGCAGGAATCTAAAGCTTAGCAGTCCTTCCTGGCTCCCCTAAACTACCCTGCTGTAGAGTATGCTAGCCTGTGATGAATACACCTTAGTTTCTCAGTAGGTTCTCCACACTGCTTAGACTGCGTATATATGGCAGAACACAGTGTTTATGGGAGAACAATGTATATTATTTGAGCCTTGGCTGCAGAACCTACCTGGAAATGGGTTTCACAGTTTGCATAATTGCCTTCTCTTTGTGTTTGCATAGATGGCATTACATGGCTGGAAGATGAAGGCAATTATAATTTATTATGCTGTAATTGTTACCTAAATGTTTTTGAATAAGCAAAAATCACATCTGTTTAGGAATAAGTTGCACAGCAAGAGAATTCCCTGTGAAATGAGTGCACGTTCTCATATTCTGTAACTGTACACATAAAACAACGTATTTATTTCCCCACCGAGTCCATTACATTCCCAAGTCAAACTGCATCTTCTCTTCCCTTCCCATATTAAACCCTTTGATTTAATGGAGGTTTTAACTACTGGTTCTTTAGGGAATTTTCAGTAGGCTTCGTGCAGATTAGGTTATTGGAAAGTATAGTTATTTGCTTGTAAAGTGGCAGTTCTGTGTCAAAATTGATTTTCTCTGGAGCCACAACAGTAAAAAAGATAAGTCTCTGCTTTGCATCCAAAACACCCTGATGCTCCTACCATGATCTTTTTTTTTTCCTCTTTTCCTCTTGCTCAGCACCATTCAGTCACAAGCTGAGTTAGGCAGCTATGAACACAAGTATCTAGAAGAACCTTGATACACAGTGGTGATGGTAGACGAGGCTGCTGGCGCCTAGAAGAACCTTGATACACAGTGGTGATGGTAGACGAGGCTGCTGGCGCCTAGAAGAACCTTGATACACAGTGGTGATGGTAGACGAGGCTGCTGGCGCCTAGAAGAACCTTGGTACACAGTGGTGATGGTGGACAAGGCTGCTGGGGCCTTCTGAGTGTTAATGGTCAATGACACTCATAGTTGACAAACACCATATTTTTCCTTCCTAATTAAATGATGGGTTGCATGCACATAGCCCAGGTCTATAGAACTATAGTATATAGAATTAGGGTATTGTCTTTCTTTCTCTGTTTCTTTCTTTCTTTCTTTCTTTCTTTCTTTCTTTCTTTCTTTCTTTCTTTCTTTCTTTCTTTCTTTCTTTCTTTCTTTCTTTCTTCTATCCATACATACATCTACTTATTTATCTGTTTGTCTCTGTCTATCCATTTATACATCTATCTATCTATCTATCTATCTATCTATCTATCTATCTATCTATCTAAGTATCTATCTATCTATCTAAGTTTGTGTATCAGCAGAGTTTTCTGTAGTCCAGGCTATTCTATAACTACTAATGAGCCAAGGATGACCCTGAGCTTCTGATCCTCTGGCTTCTATCTCCCAACTGCTGGAATTCAACCATATAGCCAATCCTTCATCTGTTTTTAATATTTTGTTTTAAACTATGTTTGTGTCTCTGTATGATTATCGTGCTATTTAACATGCATTTATCTGCCAAGGCTGGGAGAGAGCACAGGATCATTCTGAGTTTGAGTTACAAGCCACTGTGAACCCCTCTATGTGAGTTTTGAAATCTGAACCCAGGTCATCTAGAAAAGCAGCCGAGCTCTTAACTGGTGAGCAATTTTCTAAGCCCACACTGTCCACTTTTTCTGCCACCCTGACAATCAAGCCCAGGGCCTTCTTTATGTTAAGTGAGCACTTTACCAACTGAACTACATTCCTAGACCTTGTTTGCATGTTTAAACTGTTTCATGAAAGGTCCTTTTAAATGTCTCACATGGTGCTTTACACAAAAGGTCCATCTGTTAAAAACTATTCTAGTGGCCTCTCCAAGATGAGTATGTGGCCTGGGGAAGAGACTCAGTGTGCCAGTATAGTGCCTGCTAGGCAAGCATGAGGCCTTGAGTTTTCATCCCCAGTAATTAAGGAAAAGTCAAGTGTAGCAAGGATCTTCTAAAAGCAGGCTCATATCGGCATTGTTGGTTTAGGTAAGCAATTCATAATTGAATTGTTTGGAAATCCTGGCACAGCTCTGCTCAACTGTCCTCAAGTTCCTGTGCAAGTCTTAAAACATGCCTGTGAGACTTCTCAGCCCTTTGTGAAACTGATTCAAAACTAGTCCTTCCAGTTTGAAGTGGAGGAGACTTTGAAAAAAAGACAGGGTGTGGCTTGCTCACCCAAGGTTGCCAGCTCACAAACAGTTCATTGGCTTTACACATACTTAAAACAGACATTGAAGCATATATTGCTGGGCATTCTCTGGCTGATTGAAAGAAGTGACTTTTATTCCTGTAGATTATTTGTTGCTTACAAGACCCCAAGAGACATAGTCTTGGGAGAATAGTGATTATATACATTAACTTCCATGTAGCTATGTATGCCAATCCATATGAGAGATATATGGTTCAGACAAGAAGGAACTATTAAATTACATCCCGGCTTCTATTAAACCTCTGCATTGATACCTGGCCTCACCTTCTCCTTAACCCAAATTAACACATGCTCTTAGCAGTCTCCAATCTAAGGCAAGTCCCTGAGATGATCAAGTGACTGGGAAGACAGGAGAGAAGAAAATTAAAATAAACGATAGGGTGACCTCCTCACACCACTTGTGGTTTCTCCATTAACCGGAAGGCACCCAGCTTCGCGTTGCTGTTCTTGCAGTAATAGGTTTCACCTTCCCATTTAGTGCCAAACCACACGGGTGCCACGCACAGACACAGACACCTCTAATCAGATTGGCAGCAGATAGAATTAAACCATTAAGGCAATTAAGCAGTTCTTAGATAACATTTGATCAGTTCAATGAAAATGCAAATGCATTCTTCTCTTAGAGAAGTAAGTTGACAAAAGGTCAGTCTGCAGCCTATAATCTTCCTTAACTCTTTCCCTAGTGGAGATTGAAGTGTTTGGGTCTCAGAGCTACATGGATAACAAGTACTGGTTTTTTCTGTGTGTGCCAGCACACTCCTTTTTATGGGGTTAGATATACCTGTGTGTGTGGTTTTGCTCACGGGAGTCTGAGCTGGGTACTGAATGGATATGACCAAGGACACCAATATATGGCCAGTTCACTGGCATAAGGGAACACTATGCTCCAGCCTCGAGATACTTTTGGAGTGAGCCACTTTTTCCTAAAGACCGTTACTTTTCCACCTTTCTAACCTGTCTTAATATGTTCTTCATCTTTTCTTTGTGCTCCCAGTAGGCTATGGATTGGACTGATCCACATGGCTTCTTTATTTAGGAATGGGCTCTTACCATGGTCCTTAAGTATAAAAGGATCCTGCTCCGCACACTTGGAGGGCAGTGTCCACTAGCACACAGCTCTCCTAATCTTATTTTCTAGAGGTGACAGAATCTAGCTTCTTTGGACCCCACCTTACCCTGCCCAGTATCTTTCCTATGCTGGAAGTTTGTGACCTTTTAGTTCTTGTCTTGAGAGCTCTACTTCCCTCTCTTGGTGAGGCCCATGGGACCTGTAGTGTGTTCCTTTCAATTGCCTACAGAAGGAAGGAAACAGTTCCCAGTTGGTGCTGTTGATTGCTGGTCCCAAGTGAGTGTTATTGTGTAGAAAGGAGCTTGGGTTGATCTGGGACTAGGAGAGTGGTGCTTGGGTAAACACACACACACACACACTCCTACTTCAATTAGCAAAAGAAAAAAAATTCATGTAATTACCTTCCTGACTTCAATGTTTTTCTTGAGCCATGCTTCCTGCATTTGATTCTCTTACACAGAAACTCAGAGGGGAAGCAGAGATGCTGTTCCAAATCCCTTGTGGGTGTCAGTAGTTTTAGATAGAAGACACCCCAGAGAATGCCTTCTAATTCAGAGATTTATAAAGGTCACCTTCTGGCCCCCAGTACTTTGCTGAGAATTGAGCCTTTTAATCTGCTGAGAACATTTCCTCCTTGAACAAGAGCTGTGCTGGTGCCCAATGGCCCTCTCCTCTCTTCCTCACTCCTTCCACACAAGCACCACCAAGGATTTTTTTCTCTTTTCTTTTAGACAGTTACACTGCCTTTTCTTTTTCCTCTGGTATAAGGTAGCAAGGGAATGTACCCATAGCCTCTTTATAGCCTAATCACATTCTTCACCAGGCTCTATTTTATATCTTCTTATAGGGTAATGGTTTGGGACTGCTGGACTAAGCTGGCATGTTACCCTTCTGAGGTGTCATGCACTAAGGTACATATCTTGGAACATGCCATTTTCATTTAGCCTTTAGTCCTGTACCCTTCACTACCGCTGCATGCAGCAGCTCCTACTTTGCTATCCAACACATGGAAAACCCTGCAGATCCTATTTTCATCAGAAGCAGAGACTCTTCTTTTTTACTTAGCACTACCCCAGACTAATATCATGCAACCTATGCAGGGAAGTCAAGGTGTCAGGAGCTTAAAGCAGGCAGTGACATTGTATCCACAATCAGGAAGCAGAGAGACGTGAGTACTGGTTCCCTGCCTTTGTACCATGCAGGAACCCAGAGATAGGGAATGGAACCACCCATAGTGGACAGATCTTTCTGCTTCTATTAACACAAGATAATCCTGACAGTTAACAGTAACCTTCACATATACTATAACCATTTCCTGTCTTTAGTGTATCTCCTATAAACTTTCTTCAAGCTCATTAAGTATACTTCCCTAGGTTGATTTTTAAAGCTTGTCTAGGATGCTGCCCTGTTATTCATTCTGTAATTTTTATCTAACCCATTTTCAGATATTTGGATTTCTTCATTCCTTCATCATTAATAATGTTGTTTTTCAGTGATTTTTTTTTTTGAAGTACGTTTCTCACAAGATCACTCAATAAAGAGGAAAGAAAGCCATTTTAGAATGTGCTGTCAATTGTCATGTTTCACTTGAGACAGTGTCCTGGCTTATGTGGCCACAGGTGATCTATGAAGGTGCTCATTGAAAAGCCACACACACCTCTTTTGTTTCTCCTTTGTGAAACAAAGAGTCATTATACCATATAAAAATCAGTTCTTCTGCATGATTTATAATGATTTAGGTTCTCCTCTTTGAGTTTATAAAAATATTGAATCTGGACTCTCTCCAAGTTCTCTCCTAGTAGGAAGGCTCGAGTTCAGTAAGTAATTCTGTTAGAATTTTATTGAGTAGAGATTTGGATTTCTAACATTATGACAAGGAACAGACAAACAGTTAATTAACTAATAAATTAATATATCTGTTGAAACTTGAAGTCCTACAAGGATTTATCTAAGACATTAAGTAGACATATCGAAGGCATGGCTGCTTTTGTTTCCGTAGAAATAACTGTTGGCAGAAATGATAGACTGTGTGTGGAGATTGGATTGTCAAGTAGCTAGTGTCTGGTTTTCCATCATTTCCAGCTGCTGTTAATTGTATGGGTATAAAAGCTTTTAAAAAGTGGTAAACAGGAGTTGGAGAGATTGCTGAGCTGTTACCAGCACAGATTGCCCTCGCAGAGGACCTGAGGTTGGTTCCCAGGACCCATGTCAGGTGGCTCACAGCCACCTGTCCCTCTGTCATGCTGAGATCCGGTGCTGTGTCGAAGGCTTTCCAGGCTCTTGTACTCACATGCATGTGTGTGTGTGTGTGTGTGTGTGTGTGTGTGTGTGTGTGTGTGTATGCATTCATTTATATGGATATATAATTTAAATGTAAATACTTGAAACATTAGATAAACATCCAGTAATCTTAGCTTTCATGAAGCTCTGGGTTCCATTTGCAGCACAGTATAACCAATTTCCAGGTGTACTGTGCCCACCAATAATCCCAGCATTCAATCAGGAGACTTGATAGTTCAAGGTCTCCAAGTGCTCAGCTACATAGTAAGTTCAAGGCCATTTTGGGCTCTAGAAGAACCTCAAAGATAACAAATAAATACAATTTAGCAGTATATTATTAGGATGGCCTATCTCAAGCTGTGGTTCAAGTTTCAGTTCTGATTCTATCCTGTGTATTGCTCTAGGCACAACCACACATCACACACCTGCATATTTTCCTAGTATTCTACTTAACACCAAAAGCTCAGCTTACTTTAAATGCTTGGCAAGTGGTATAGTGAACACGGTAAAAAATCATTATTCCATTGTGTAGTAAAACCCATGAATTACATCTAAAATGTTACTGCTGTTTTTATGTGGTCTTTAAAGATAGGGAACATGAAGGTTTACAGTTACAGTAAATTTATTAAGTAGGTGCATGTGTAGGAAAAGAAGCCATTTTTCTTTCAGCTCAGACCTGTTTCATAAAGAGCACACTAACTCTTCAGAGATTGATAAACATAGCTCAGCATGGCAGTGTGTTGCCCCTGGTACTGTTCTGCCCATACCACAGAGGGGTAAAGAGATTGGAAGATTATAGCCCTAAGGCAAAATAAATTCACATAATTTTTGTCATAGTGTGTTGTTGGTTTGTGAGGGTGCATGGGCATTTGCTGGGGGGTAGGCAGGGGTGGGTGGATGGAGTGGCTACAAATATGTATGCATTTGTAGGGCAGAGGGCAACCTCAGTTGTCTTTTTTTAAATGACACCCATCATATATTTTGAGCCAGGGTCTCTCCCTGACTAGACTTCCCTGATTTTTCTAGACCAATCCAGGCTGAAGACTTCAGGTGTGAGTAGACAAACCACATCTGCCCTCCTTTCCTCAGCTCTCATCGGCTCAGAGAATCTCATCTCCTCCTTTCTCTACGTTTCCAGCAGTGTGGTAAAAAGTTTAGGCCACCATACCTCCTTTCTTGCAGTGAGCTCACAAGTGCATTTGTGCCTATGTGCGTGCATACATGCATTAAGTTTAGGGATCCAATTCATGTCCTCATGCTTGCAATGGACATGAGCTTAACCCATGAGCTTAACCAGTGAGCCCTAGCTCAGTTTGCATCATTTTAGTTAAGGATTCTAGAACCTCCAGTACTAACTCAGAATTGTTTCTCGGTTTTTGCCAGAATGATGGTTTGTGGGAAAGGTAAAAGGTTAATTAAATCTACTCAAGCCCGCTTCCTAGCTAATTAAGTAGTCATTTGAAATAAAAGGAGGGCAGAGTACTGGTTTCAAGTTCTAGTACCATGAGACATGTGGCATGTGCCCATGTTTCCAGCACTTTTCTTAACAGGAAGCTCACCAGAGATGACCACTGAGATATGGGTTATACCAATTCAAATTTTTTATTCCTGAGCTGCACTCAGGTACTTGGGACCCAAGGTTATAGCTGAATATTTAGAGTAAAGGGTTTTTTAAAGGCAAAACCCACATTCTGGTGTCTTGCTCAGTAACTGAGGCCCAAGGTTTGCAAGCAAGCCGTTTCACAGAAACTAAGATAAACTAGCTGGGTCATCTGGTTCTTGGAAAAGAGTTGGGTAATTTTTTCCTAAAATTCTCCATCAAGGGAATGGAATTTGAGTCATGAAATGCCCTAAGCAAGAATGTAAGATGGAGGAACCTCTGTTACTTTTTTTGCTCTGCAATGCTGGGAAGGTGGAGGCAGGATCAGTAGTTCAAGGTCATCCTCAGATACATAGTAAGTTTGACCCAGGCTGAGTTATAGGAGACTCTTGTCTCACACATAATAAAATAAACAACACAACACACACGAGGAAGGGAAGTGAAGACAGACTATTTTCATTTGGATGGTGGAAAGCTTTTTACTTGTGACCTAGAAATGATCTGTGGTATTGGAGCAGTGATTCTCAACCTCCCTAATGCTACAACCCTTTAATTCACTTCCTCATGTTGTAGTGATTCCCCCAGCCATTAAAGTATTTTATTGCCACTTTATAACTATAATTTTGATACTGTTATGAATTGTAATACAAATATCCGATGCACAGGATATCTGATTTGTGACCCCCCCCCCAAAGGGGTCTTGATGCACAGGTTGAAAACCGCTGGCTTAGCGACTCTCAGGTTCAGGTGTGCGTGTGGTGATAACACATAGAACGAGATGTAGAACGGGAAGTAAATTCTTGGCTGAACCCTCCATGCTTGCTTCTTAAAAATAAATGGGCCCAATCCAGGCTGGAAACTTCAGATGTGATTAGACAAACCACATCTGCCCTCCTTCCCGCAGCTCTCATCGGCTCAGAGAATAGTGTAGGAGCATCCTTGTGGAATCCAGCTCCAATACCACCCAGCCAGGCTCTTTTTAGGTGTGCAGCCTCCCAAACTCCACTGGCTCATGTCCCCAGCAACCTACAGCCTACCTCTCCCATCATAGGTGATTTCATTACCTTTCTTTCTTTGAATACTTGTCATTCAGAGATGATGTTAAGACTGTAAATACAGCTAAAATCAGATGCCTTTTAAGACACATTGACAAGCGCTTTCAGGTTTTGTTTGGAAGTGAAGCTCCCTAAGCCTAGATTATGTTTTACCAATCTCAAAGCAGTTCCTGGGGACCTGCTTCCTCAGGCTGGTATTTGAGCTGTTTGTCTTGTCCCTGTAATCCTCGAACTGTTCTAAGACTTGAGCTGGTGGTTTAGTAGAGACCGGTCTCCTTGATTGTTGGGATGTCATAAGATGAATGAAGCGTGGAAATCGCAGAGCCCCCTTTCCGCCTCCTTCTGGTCTTCTGCTCTTGTTTGTCATGGTTAATGTAGCTTCGCAGCAACCTAAGGCTCAACTCTGTCTCCACATCTGTGTTTCCAACAGATTTCCATTTATTTATGCAACGTGTTTTTAAAATAGTGTTTTTTATTAATTATTTAAGGACTTCATACATGCAAACAGTGTATTTGGATCATGTGCCCCTCCTATTTCCAGACCCACCTTTACCTCTGGTCACCGAGCAGCTTTGTCTTTTTTTTTTTTTTTTGAAATCCATGAAAGCCATTTGGAGCTATTGGTATATTTATGTGCCACAGACAATCTGATGGAGTGTGGTCAGTTTCCCAGGAACCACGCTCTTAAAGAAAGCTGACTGTCCATATTCTAGCAATCATTGTCTCTCGGGTGGGGTGTCAGACGTTCTTTATCCTCCATGTAAGAAGCAGACTGGATTGCTCTTGTGCATGCAGCTGCAACTGCTGTGCGTGTATGAGCGCATCTGTCTTGTCAGGTGTTCCACTTCTCCCCAGCCCTTGCTTCTCCCCAACCCTTTTCTAAAGAATATTTATGACTCTTTCTGGGCTTTGGGGTATTTCTCGTGTGGCTGATCCTATCATGACATAAATGGTTTGGAACTGTATAGTGACTTCTAGAGCCTACTCTCTCAAAGGGATCTGAGTAAGATGGACATCTTCATCAGATTGCGTGTCTTTGGGAGCAAGTTTCTGGCAATCTTGGCTTACCTTGCTACTTTGGAAGAATACATTCCATTCACCTCCATTTGGAGAACTGCTTGTCATTAAAAGAAGGTTTGAGGCTAGCAAGACTGTTCAGTGAGTAAAGGCTCCTACTGCCAAGGCTGATGACTTCTGGTAGATCTCTGGAATCTACATGCTAGAATGAATCAAGTTCTTAGGTTGTCCTCCTGTATCCACATGTGTGCTATGTACAAGTCTGCATGTACACGCACACATACACACACACATAAACATACACACACACACACACACACACACACACACACACACACACAGTTTTTAATGTGATTACAATTTTTTAAAGAATGATGTGTTTGGAGGGGAGACTGTCTATGTTTCCTTTCATTTTCTTTAACTTTCCAACCACCAATGGATAGAAGGACCCTGAACCTAGAGCTGGAAGATCAAGTTTGGGACCAGTGACTGTTTTCAATGGGCTTCACTGTTACATATTTACACATGTATATGAGAATACTTGGTTCATATATACTATAATTACCCTTTCTTTGATACCTTCCCACAAGTTCCCCTCCCCCTCCCTCATATCCTCCCCCCCTTCCCTCATTCACTCACTCCTCTCCTACCTCTCTCCCCCTCCCTCAATACATCTTGACTCACATGAAAACATGTAACATTATTCTTTTCCCTGCTCTGCCCTTTGGAGTCCTCACCTTTTTTAGACTCCATATTCCTGCACAGTCTCCAATATCTTAGAATCATGTTTGTTTATTTGTTTGTTTTATCTGTGACTAAATACAATCAAAGGACATTCTGTGAATTTTTATTTTCAAATTTGAGGGAGAATGTAGCTTAGCTGGTAATGTACTTTTCTAATATACATGAAACATTGAGTTTGTTGCCCAGATTGCCTTGAAGTCTCATAGTTCCTCCACTTGGAAAGTAGAAGCAGGAAGATCACCAGTTCAAAGTCATCCTCAGATACATTAGGTCCTGGAGGCTAGCCTGAGACTTTGTAGAAAAACAGTTTTTGTAAAACTTTTTGTGTTTGGTCATCAGTGCTGATGTCCATACTTTCAAAGATATGGAGTCTGTCTTCTCTTTCTTGTCCAAAAAGGAATAAAGAACATTTACTTGCGTCTTAATAATAGAATCTGCACGTATTTAATAAAGGCAGTGATTTGGCCTCAAGCTGAGTTTAGATTTGAAAAAAGCATGACAGCCAGCCCACAAACCAATTAAGGATTTCTGAACTGTCAGAACATGTCACAGAGTTCTTTCTCTGTTCTTCACTGACAACCCTCACAATACAAAGAAAATTAGATCACATAAATATGTTCTCAGTAAAGATGAGGTTTATCATAGATGGCAAGACTAAAAAGGTGGGTTTTCAGTTAAACCAGGATGTAAGTCAGAGTTTCACAGTATTACAATCAGGGTAAGGAATGGAACTGCCTCTTGGAAATTCTGCTAACCTGCTAGATGTTCCATCAGGTCCTACAGTGTAGCCACAAATCACAAGGTGTGGGAGTGTGAGGGCTAGGGTGACTTAGATCTTAATTTTATTTAGTTCTGAATCAGTTTCTGAACAAGCTACATATGCCTTAGACACTATAGATATAGAAAACAATACATTTTGTGGCACACTTTTCCATACATCAAGAAATATTCCCAAACATCCTAAACACCTGGGAGGGGTTTGCAGAGATAGCTCAGTAAATAAAGTACTTGCAGCACAACTTGAGGACCTGAGTTCAAATCCCGGAAACAGTAGCATGCATTTGTAATCCAGCCCATGTGGTTGAGATGGAATCTAGAGACAGGCACAGTCCAGAAACTCGTGGGCAAACTATCCTGGTGTATATGGCATTATAAGCTGGGATTTGTATTTGAGGAACATGAAATTTTTGCCTTTTGTGGCCTGAAGCAAAGCATAATGGGAGTTGACTGAAATATCGACTGTTGTGTGTACAATCATTCCAGTTGTCTCTTTCTGGTCTGAAGTCAGTGATTAAGGGCTTTAGGGATTTCAAGTTACCTTTAGGCTGATAGTTTAAAAAAAAAAAAAAAAACCAAAAAAACCCCAAAACCAAAAACACTGACCTGGTTAGGGTTTAGTATTTATTTGACAAAACCAAAGTCTCCAGGAAAAAGGGAATCTCTATTAAGGGACTGCGGGCATGTCTGTGAAAGATTGTTTTGAGTGATGATTGACAAGGTGGTCCAGTCCAGTCATCCCTAGGCAGGTAGCCCTGAGCTCTATAAGAAAGCTACCTGCTTAAGTCTTCCTTCCCTGACTTCCCTCAGTGATGGCTTGTGATCTAGCACTGTGAACCGTATTAACCCCCCCGCCCCGTTAGTTGCATTCAGTCGGTGTTTTTTCTCTCCACACAGAGTAGCTAGAACAGATGCCTTTGGATCTGGGAGGGAAGCCTCACCACTGTGACAGCCAGCCTGATCCTAACAGCTTTGAGCTTCATATCACAGTAAGGATTCAGTTGAGAAATGGGCTGCAATTGGCACGCCTTCTCACATACCCAGAAATTCATAATAACAACCAGGAATTGATGCGCTCACCATAGTTTCACCCATGGTTGGCGCTGTCATAGCTGGGATAGCTAGTTAGTGCAGGTGATATCAGTCAGCCCCAGGGCCTGCCTGTTCCTCCCCTCACAGATTCATGGTGAGGGAGTTGTATGAGTAGTGTCACAGCAGTGGCCTTAAATTGCAAAAAAAATTTCTGAGCCTCATAAGCCAGGGCATGGCCCAGAATTCATCAGCCCTGCTTATCCACCCAGAGACGCTGGGATGGCAGGGCTGTGAATGTGAAACCCAGCTACCCTGCAGTGGGGCCACTGCTGCCAGAATGGACTCCCACAGACTTCATTAGCTGCATTTTAGCACTGGAGACCACACCTCTCAGAGGGTGCAAGCCTTGGTCCAGATAACGATGGCCCTCCAGTTGTTATAGGTAGACCCCATTGTCTTTGTAATCAGGAGGTTGCTTCCTAGTCCTGTCTCTTGTTAAAATGATAAGTGCAGTGCATTCTCCTACTTAAATGGCCCTTCAGCTCTCAAGACATGACTAATGTTTCCTTCATTTCTCTTTTTAAGCCTTTTCTGTGTGTGTGTATGTGCGTGTCACACATGCATTCACACACATTTTGTCTGTGTGTGTGTGTGTGTGTGTGTGTGTGTGTGTGTGTCCGTGGGTCTGTGGATCATCTATATGTTTGTGCAGAAGTAGGCCAGAGGTTGGTGCTAGGTCTTTTTCTTAATTGCTTCTCAATCCTAATCTTAACTTACTTAAACATTTAATTCTTAACCGCATGCATGTTTGTGTGTAGCTATGTGCAAGCGAATGCAGCTATCAGTGGAGGGCTGAGATCTGAAGTCTCAGATGTGTTGGAGCTAAAGTTACAGTCATTTCTGAGACATCCAACATGGGAACTAGGAGTCGAACTTGGGTCCTTTGCAGGAGCAATGTGTGCAATTATGCTATCAACTGCTGAGCCATCTCTTCAGCCCCTCTATCTTAGCTAGGATTTCCATTGCTGTGAAGGGACACTATGACCACGGAAACTCTTATAAAAGAAAACATTTAATTGGAGCTCCTTTCAATTTCAGAAGTTTAGTCCATTATCATCATGGCAGGAAGCATGGCAGCATGCAGGCTGACATGATGTTACTAAAGGAGCTAAAAGTTCTATGACTTGGTCTGAAAGCAGCAGCAGGAGACTGTGTTCTATATTGAGCACCAAACCCACCCACATGATGGCATACTTCCTTCAACAAGGAACACCTCCTAATTGTGCCACTCCTGTGGGCCATGTATTCAAACACATGAGTCTATGGGGGCCATACCTATTGAAACCAACATATTCTACTCTCTGGACCCCATAGGCTTATAGACATAACATTAATACACAATGCATTTAGTTTATCATCAACGTCCCCACAGTCTTTCTCAGTCTCAACGAAGTTTAAAAATCCAACATTCAAAGTCTCTTCTGAAATTCGTGCAATCTCTTAAATGTAATCTTCTATGAAATCAAAATCAAAAAGCAGATCACATACTTTCAACATATAATGGTTCAAGATATACATTACTATCCAAAATGTAGGAAAGGGAGCATAGTGGGGTAATACTGGACCAAAGCAAGACCGAAAACCAGCTGGGCAACCCAAAAGTCTGCATCTCCATGTCTGATGCCAGACCCCTCTCCAGATCTCCCACGGCTCTCGGCTTCATTTACTGCTGCACACTTCTTTCTTTGGAGCTGTTTCCAGTTCCTATTAGCAGCTCTCCTTGGCAGGTATCCCACGGCTCTGGCATTTCTAATCTTTAGGGGTGTCCAAAGCAATCTAGGCTTCATCTTCACAGCTTCACACAATGGCCTTTTTTGGTCTCCATGCAGGGACACATCCATCACATTCGCAGCCTCAGCAGCTTTCCATAGTCACGGTTGAAGGTTCCATAACTCCTTTCTTCTATCCTTGATTCTAAAACATGAACAGTGTGGCCAAAGCTACTTGGTTCTACTGCTTGCTTGGGGCTGGAACATGACTCCCTCATTCAGTCACATCTTCATCAACTTTCTGTTTTCAGTGATCTCTTTCACTGTCTAAGCCTGGTTGTCCTGGAAATTATGCTGGAGATTAGGTTGGCCTTGAACTCAGAAATCTACATACCTCTTTCTCCAGAGTACTGGGATTAAAGGTGTGTGCCTAAGTTTTTCTTTAATTCCTTGTCACAAGTTGGAAGTTTAGCTGGGTGGGATCTTGCCCTGAGGTCACCACTCTTTTACTTCTACTTCCTGGTGCCCCTTTAATCCTTAAACCATCCTTTTCCAATGCAACTAATCCAAACCCCTTCACTTTAGCCTCGGGCACACTGTTTGCACAAGGGCAAACAGCGTCCAAATTCGTTGCTAATATATCAGAACAGTCCACAGGTCACATGCCTCTTGAGCCACGCCCTCAGTGTTCAAACCAACCTCAGCACCACTGTCTTCCATGTTCCTACTAGTATAGCTTTTTAACGCCTGCTTATAACAGTCCACTGCTTTCTTTCCTAAATCCATGTTCCTTTGAACAAAATCATCATCAGCCTATCACACTGATGCCCCAGTCCCTGGTACTAAGACCCCTTGTCTTATTTTTTTGAGGCAAGCTTTCTCATTGATCCTGGAGCTCACTCATCTGGCTAGCTAGTCAGAGAGCCCCTCTGACCCTCATGTTTCTGCTGCACAGTGCTAGGATTTCAGATGAAGGCTACTGTATCCAGTTTCAAATGTGGGTGCTAGCGATCCAAACTTAAGTCATCATGCTGTTTGTGGGAAGCACTTTATTGACTGAGCCATCTTCCCAACACCCCACCCACAGATTTTGAATAGACAGACAGACATTTTCATTTCTATAGATTATTATATGCTATTATCTATCATATATTAATATATTAATGTAAACAACTAATAAAGAGTCTAAACCCTCTTTTACAAGCTACTGTTTAGTCATCTGAAAATTCTTTGGGGAGTGATCATACCTAACTAGACTCAAAGCTGGCAGAATTAATACTAGGTAGCCCTATTCTATAGTCTGCCTGTGCATGAACACAGTCATTCTTGCACTTTTTCTTTCTATCAGCCCAAGTTCATGGTTGCATGCCTGAAGAAATCAGATATCCTCACACTTTACATCTGATATTAATGGCTACTTCTAGCTAGACTAAAGTACCAAGTTTTTACAAATTTTCACACTTACCACTTTTGTTGTGTCTATTATAAGTTTATCATCATCATTACATTGTGAGTGTGTGTTTGTGTGCCTTGGCACTTTTATAGAGATTACAGAATATCTACCAAAAGTCAGTTCTCTTTCCACCATGAGTGACAAGGATCAAACTCAGGTGGTTAACAAGGTGCAAAGCATTTCTTTACCCAGTGAGCTATCTCCCCAGTTCAACCTGTTTATTTATTTTAATGGATTTTTTTTTTTTTTGCTTCCTCCCTGCCAGTCCTGGAAGTATGAGTTAATGTCACCATTCCCAGGCCCATTGGTTGTTCTTAATGTCAGAGAATTCCCAGCAGTCCTCCCACTGACCCCTTAGGACACCATTGTAAATTCCCAAATGTTCCCAGTCCTCACTTCCTTGCTCTGACCATTCCCTTAGGTTTCTGTCAGTGCATATCATCTCTTGGCTAAAAGCTCCATTGATAGAGTAGAGGAGGGAAAGGTCTAGAACACTACATGTAGTTAAAACTCTATTAATTACAGAATGAATATGGTGCGAAATAGAGCAAGCGAGAATGTGTGAGATGGAATGCAAAACAAAAACAAAAACAGAAACAGAAAAAGAGAGCTTTAGTGACTAATGGGTGACTAAACCAAAGCCAGACGTTTATGAATACTATTATAGCTACTTTTCCTTTGATGGTGATAAACTTCAACCTAACAAAAGCAATTTAAGGAAGGAAAATGGGGAGGGGGGAGGCTTTGTGTATGCTAGCTTACTGTGTACAGTCATAGTGGGGAACAAGCTTAATGTAGCTGGTCAATTCAAACCAGAGTCATGAAAGCAGAGAACAGGGAATGCTTATGGTCGGCTTGCTTTCTTTATTGAGTAGAATCCAGAATCCTCACCTAGGGAATGGTGCCACCCACAGTAGGCAAGTTTCACACCTCAGTTAACTGAATAGAGAGATACTTGCTAGAGGCATGAAGTTGAAAGAAGTTCCTTGTTGAAACCTAGTGCAAGGCTAAAATCGGGTTAGGAAAGCACCGGATTTCATTGTCTTTTATGTTTTCTCCACATAGTGCTATTGAACCTGTCCTCTGTACCTGACCTTCTCCATACCCAAACAAGAAACCAGTGTTGTTTCGGCATCAGTCAACATGCCCTGTGTGACAAGGCCAGTGGGACGAGACTCAGTATATTGAGTGGCAGGTCCCCAAGGAATGCCACTGGGGTGCCCTCCCTCTGACCTCTTTGAAACTGAATACTCACTTTGGAAATAGTTGCTGCTCAGGCAAGACTTCCATCCTTACCTTTTTTAAAACAACTTTTTTTCCTTAACATAAATGGAGACTTCTCCTGTGTATATATGCATGTCTACAAGTACATTGTCTATTTCTTTCATATGGTTCTTTTCACTGCATGGCAAAGTCTTAGCCTTTGGATGCAGATTTTTGAATCTTAATGAATTCATGAGCTGTGAAAAGGTGTTTGTCAGGAGTATTATCCAGGAGATAATAACTGGTATCTCAAGTACTTACTGGTTGATCACAGCATTTTAACACTGCTTTTGTTTCTGTTCTGGTGCTATGATCCAATACTCAGAACAAAAGCATCTTAGAAAAAGAAAGAGTTTATTCTGCTTATAATTCCAGGTCACGGTCCGTTACTGCAGGAAGGCAATTCGGGAAACTGAAGGTGGGCCTTCTTGCTGTTTCATGCAGCATTGTCACTGACCAAGGAACTCACTTCACAGACAGAAAGTTGAGCAGGAACCACGGACGATGCTGTTTTCTGGCTCACTTGCCAGCTTATGATTGGCGATTCAAAACCACTTAACTAGGCAGTGGTGCCACCCACAGTGGGATGTGCCCTTTCATATCAATTACCAGTCAAGATAACCCCCTACAATCATGCCCATCTGATATAGACAGTTCCTTAATTAAAGCTCTCCTCTCAGATCCTCGAGGCTGGGCCAAGTTGACAATTAAAGCTAACAAAGACAGACATTTTGTATATCAAGTGAAGGCATCTGAAGAATCCATGATTATAGTTTCCTGAGAAGTTACAGAAACAAAAGAAGAGAAGTGAGGTGTAAAGGTCCAGCCCTGTGGCTCATAATATGTAGACTAGAGAACCAGATATGGGGAAGGAAAGGATGAAATGTTGCTTTGGGAGGTTTAGCTATGACAGTGGTAGATTCAGAACTATAAGGACATATAGCAGTAACATCTTAAAGACAGTGAATGTGGAGAGGTGACTCAGAGGTTGGGAGTACCTCTTTTGTAGGACCGGAATTCAGTTTCCAACACCCATGAGGGGTAGCTCACACCTGCCTATAAGTCCGGTTCTAAGGAATCTACAGCCCTCTTCTGGTCTGTGCAGGCACTGCCCTCACATCCACATAGTTAAAAAAAAAAAAAAAAAAATGTGTCACAGAGAAAATGGGGTATTAAACTTTCATATGTTGACTGAATTACGATTGAGAAAAGATTTTCATAATGCCCCATTTCTCCCATCTGTGTATGAAGTGTTGTGAGTCTTGAGTTCCCCTGTAGCACCCTGGGTATTGACTGCATGAATTAAGGAAGAGAGATTCTGGTGACGGGAGGGCTTCTTGTCTATAGGGAGGTAGAAGAAGACCCAGCAATGTCAGGAGGATGCAGACAGCTCTGCCAGAAAGTGTTCAGAGGCGAGACAAAGCCTCCATTCTCATTAAAGCATTATACTGCTGCTTTAGGCACTGACTACACATTTGTTTTATGTGTGGCTATGTTGTGCCTATTGAGGCTGTGTTGGTGCTGCTGGGACCAGAGTGGGCGTTTTATATATCGTGTCTTCTCAAGCAAGATGGAAAGGGCTTATAAAAGCTGTTTCCAAGGAGTAAACGGATGTTTTAAAAATTTATGAAACAAGTGTCCACTTAGGGTTTCATTTGAGTTTTACAAAACGCTTCTGCTTGAGTCTTGCCATGTCAGCAAAAGATTCTGGGATTGAAATAAATAAAACCTGGAAGAATATAATAAAGCTTTTTTTTTAAGTCTTTCAACGATGCATCAAGTTGCTGGGAAAGGGAGTGTCAAGGCCTAAGTGAACCCTTCCTACTGTCTATTAAATGGAGAAAAGAAAGGTTTAATTATTAAGAATTCATCTTTTGAATAAGCAGGATTTGTGAGGTAAGGGAGTCTGGGAGATGTATCCACAAAAGGTAATGACCAACTCTTCTCTTTTAATGAAAGAGAGACTGAGGAGGAGGCCAACACAAGCGTTACCAGCCTCCCACCCCTCTCCTTCTGTAGGAGTTTCCCAACCCCATAAAGTTGGTGAGCATTAAAGATAAATAAATATCTGAGCTTGAATGTACTGTCAAGAGATGAGAAATGGGAGGTCATGCAGCTCCATGGACATTATAGGGGTCTTAAGTTGTGTTTGCTTTGGTGAAGATAAAATAGGACGTCTGATGAGGTCTGTCTGTCTGTCTGTGGAGGAGAAAAAACCTGGTGTGTGTGTGTGTGTGTGTGTGTGTGTCTGTGTCTGTGTGTGTCTGTGTCCGTAGAGACATACATGTACATCAGGGTGCTTGCTTGTGGATGCCCAGTGGTCAATGTTGGGTTTCTTTTTCCATCACTCTCTGCCTCTCTTTTTAAGACAGGATCTCTCACTGAATCTGAAGCTCACTAATTCAGCTAGTCTTGCTAGCCATGGAGCTCCAGGAATCTACCTGTCCCTACCTTCCCAGGGCTGAACTTAAGAAGACCCCTGTGCTTTTCATGTGGATTTTGGAATCTAAAGTGAGGTCTTTGTGCTTGCACAGCAAAACACTTTACTGGCTGAGCCATCTCCCCTTACACGGTGTATATTTTAGCTTATATTTACTCTTTTTAGTTTCTTTCAAACCCCAGACTCCCAACACCTGAGGAGCAAATGAACGAAACGAACTTCAAGGTGGTTTTGGAAGCAAGTTCCCAGCTGACCGTGAAGTGTTACTCTGTGGTACCCTTACAGGTCCATTCTTTCAGTCTGAGGAGAGGACTTTTGTACACTTACCTTGTAGAGCTCGTTTCTGGTGGGGAAAGCTAGAGAAAAGTGAATTAATGATTTTTTAAAACTCAGATCTTACTCAACCCATCTACCAAATTAGCTGAACCTGGCTCATTAAGACTTGCTTAGCCATGAGTCTTATCTCTGTCCAGGAGCATCTTCCTCTCATATTAACCATTCATCCTTTATGTCACAAGAATGATCTGTTTCTCTTTATTGTTTTTACTGTCTACTTGTAATTAAGCAGAAACTCTGCTCTGGGTATCTGTGTTCAGTTTATTCAAATCACCCATTAAACTGTCCCCCAGAATCCATGACTGTAGAAAAGAATACTGGCCCTGATTTGTGTGTGTACACATGCACATGTCATTCATATGCAGTGAACATTTCTACATACAACTATAGAGATCAAGGATCAATCTTGGCTGTCATTGCTCAAGCACTATCCAGCCTTGTTTGTAGACAAGTTCTCTCACTTGCATGGAACTCACTGACTAGCCTAGACTGGTGAATGCCTAGGGATCCTCCACCCTGCTCCATCTCTCCCAGCAGAGGGATTATAAGCACACACCACATCTGATTTTTTTTATATGTGGGTTCTGGAGACCAAATTCCGCTCCTTGTGCTAATGCACCAAGCACATTAATTTCTTAACCATCTTCCCAGCTCCCAAAGAACATCCTTCACTCAGCACCCATTCAAGCTTGGTGTCTTTACATTTCTTGTCTAAAAGGAGGAAAGGTTCTAAAAGACCAGGGAATGCTGGCACAGAGAACCAAAAGTACTTGCTGTGCAAACCTGAAGACTTGAGTTCAGTGGCTGAAACCCAGATAGTTGAGAAGAATTGTTACCATGGAGTTGATACTCATGCTGTTGCCATGGAGTTGAGTTCCATATTCATGCTGTGGCATGTTCTTCACACTCATGCACGTGTGCAGACACACACACACACCAAAAAATAAAATTAAAAAATGAGAGACATACGTAGCCTTAACTTTCCTCTTGACAAAACTTGTAGTCTTAATTGAGTAATGGCCTAGATGAGACTGACATGTCAGCATGTCTTTGGGACATTGTCTTAATTTTTAACTATTGAAGGAGGGCCCAGTCCACCATAGGCAGCTCCAGGGCAGGTATTTCTGAACTGTGTATGAATTCTAGCTGAGCATAAGCTGAGAGAGGGAACAGGCAGCAGTCATCCATGGATTGTGCTCCAAGTTCCTGCTTGAGTTCTAAACTGGAAGTGTGAGTCAGATAGACCCTTCCCTGCCCTTAGTTCCTTCTGGTCAGAGTATTTTTATCATAGAAACAGAAAAGAAACCAAAGCAGGTGGAAAACATCCAGTGTCCTCTTACATGGAGTGCATGGTAAACAGTAGCTATCATTATTACTTCTGCAATCTCATCCTTTAAACTTGTAGACATATCTCCTGGGCTCAAGCTGCATCACAGACAGATGAGCAACATACAGGGTAGTAGTCACTGATACTGGCTAACAACGGATGGTTAATGAAAGGTTGTATTGACAGATTAGCCTGTTCCTAAGCAAGGCGTAGATTATGGGTCTCAGTGTAGCCTTCACATTCTGGGAGTCTGTGAGGCTGAACTCCAAGGTTATAGGAAGCTGAGGCACATGTGGTGCCTGGAGCAGTCTTGTTTTTAGTAGTTTGTACCTATGGAAAATAATTCTGAGGCAGCTGTTGCCATGTGCTGGGTCCACACATTTCTCAGAGTACTTTCTTCTTTTCACCCTCAGGGCTAACTTTCATTTTTATGTGAATCATCTTCCTTTGGTTTAATTCTAAGCACAGGTTCTATATGGAGTGTTCTAGTAACAATCTCCTGGGTTAAGCCAATTGGAGTCCCCATTAAAACCAGAGTTTGACTCAATCCTCCAGAAACTGCACAAGGAAGATACTTCTCAGGGAAGAGTGAGGCGCCATACTGCCAATACTGAGCTGAGAGGAACAGCAGATGTCTGTGGATACATGAGAGCACATCTGTGATGCTCTGGTTCTACGGTTAGGTCGGCATAAGGCAAGCAAGAGAGCATAGATGGCCCATGGAGTAAAGTCCTTTGGTTGCCTATTTTGTGTCAGTTTGCATTCGGGCCTGCTCATACCCATGACGTGGAACTGAAAGACGGTAAGCTTGGATGAAGATCGTAGCTGATATGGAGGCAGGCGGAAGAGGTTTAGGAAATGTGGTGAATCTGGTGTCTCAGAGGAGACAGTGACAGACGGTTTCACTGTCTGCAGATAAATTAAAAGAGGCCATACAGTGTGATGTGTTGAAAAGTAGACTCTCCCACTTGACCTAGATGTGAGCAGTCACTTCTGCTGTTAAGAAAACCAGCCAGCCACAACACCATCCTAGATTCCTAACCTACATATCTCATTTTTCAATGAGAAAAACCACTTTATAGAGCTAAGTGTGAATTCTGTACATGATATGCATCTATGCCACGTTTAGTTTAATTTCATTAGCTACAACGTAGGAGGATAGCTGTGCTCGTTTAACTGCTCCAGCCAGATGGCAGCCAGAGCCTTCTGAGGAAGAATGGTTCTGCAAGGTAATTGAATGTGTCCTGCTGATGGAGTTACAATGGCCCATTTTCCCAATTAAAAGGAGGTACTCCAGTAGGACAAATAGAGAGTCTATTCCTTAGCCACAGTTTTTTTAGCTCACAACAGAGGGGAATGTGGGTAAAATGAAGTCCTGCAGTTATGGCGGACATATGGGGGATACAAGTGAAAGTTGTCTTTCTCCTACCTCCTCAGACAGAAGAACCATTTCTCAATACTTTGGTTTAATTAGGAACCGAGGGGAGAGGCATTGGCTTCCTCAGCTAAGACCTGGTACCAGTGGTCACTGTCGGTCCAAATTCTTTCAGATCTTTGAAGTCTTGCTTAAAGAATTGAATAAGCACACACACACACAGAGAGAAACAGAGACTGAGAGACAGAGACAGAGAGTGCAAAACAAAGCGTAGGATAACAGCACAGAGTGGCTAGTAAGTACAATAATGGAGTAACAGGTTAAAGTGGCTAGTAAGTACAATAATGGAGTAACAGGTTAAAGTGGCTAGTAAGTACAATAATGGAGTAACAGATTAAAGTGGCTAGTAAGTACAATAATGGAGTAACAGGTTGCTTCCCAGGGTTTCCCTTTGTGGGCCTCAGAAAGGGGAGTTCATTGCTGGGAATGGGTTGTGGATGGATTTCATTTGATAGGCTCAGCATATGTAAGCCTTTGTTTGATACATTTGTCCCTTTCCATGATACATCTGATTTTAGTCACATGTGTGCCTGTTCTAGTTTCAAAAGGCAACTCTGGAGAGGAAAGGCTTTCCGTGGCTTAAATTCCAGTTTATTATAGTCCATCATTGTAAGGAATTGAGGAAAGGACTCAAACAGCTACTCCTGTCATGTCCACAGTCAAGAGCAGAGAGAAATGAATACACTTTGGTGCCCACTTGCTGCTCGTGCTCAAACTAGCTTTTATTGCTCTTACAGGGATCAAGGTCCAGCCTAGGGAATAGTGGTGCCCACTATATGTTGGATTGTTTTAAACCACTTAAAAGTCTTAACAGTTCAATCAATCCCATGTCTAGACACAAACCAATGTGGTCTAGACAGTTCTTCAGTTCGGGTTGTTTTCTCTCAGGTTATTCTAAGTTGTTGCAAGTTGAAATTTTAAGCTATCCCCATATCCAAAGCCAGATTGACCTACTGTTCCTAGTTGCAAGATAGGCTTCTGTATGCGTTTGGCTGCAAAAGGGTAGTTACTAAGGATTGCTGAGGACCTATAGGTCAGAGCCACCCAGTGTTTGTTAGAGGTGTCCATGAGGCTGAATGCAGATACGGACCCAGTTGGCTAAGTGCATTTTTGGGAAAGGAGTATTTATGGCTCAAGGTGAACAGAGTCCTCAATTGCTAAGCTCTCCTTAAGCTCGCTTGCCTCAGTCCTGTGTAGAAGTCTTAGCAAGAGTGTATGCAAACACTGTGGCCACTGGGCAGTCCTCCCCAGGAACCCTGTGAGATGTAGCTTTGGAATGCAGTCGGGTTATGGTAGACATCGTTGTATTTACTCTAAGATATTGCAAGTCTTGGTTTTTATGAATCTTACAGATCCATAGTATAGAAATATCCTAGTGAAATTAACATAGAAGATCAAACGTCTCACAAAACTGTGGCTGAAAATACCTTTGTATTTATTGAAAAGAGTGCATTGTGCTCACTCCAAGTACCTTTGCTGCTTTTGTTCTGTGTGTGAAGTTCACAAGCTTCCAGTGGAGGGAGGGCAGGCTTGATACTCTGTGTGGAAACTTTGTAAGGTCTCTAGAGAAGCTGTGTGGAAGTCTTACTAAGGACCGTCTGTTAATTCACTCAAATCGCCGAGGAAAGATACACCATGCGTTTCCTCTTCACTCTCCTCTCCTCTCCCTGCTCTACACTCCTGTGTTCCCCCCTCCTCTACTCCATTTGCTTCTTTTCTCCCTCACCTCCTTCCCTTTACCCACTCTTTCCTTTCTTCCCCTTTCCTCCTTTCTTTTTCTTTCCTCTCACCTCTCCTCTTCCTCCTTCTATTCTCCTCTTCCTTGTCTTCCTTCTCTCCTTATTTCTTCTGAAGAGGTTTGAGCATGTATCTCAATCTGTCCTCCAACTTAGAATCTCCCTGAAGCATATCCCTGCAGATCCAGGCCTAGCTGAACCAAGTCTTCATTCCAGGGGTAGGTGAGAAAATACTGGAGGATGATAAGAAATATCCACAGTCTAGAACTCAGTATGTATTCTAATTAGCTTTGATAGTTGTCAACTTGTTATACCCTTGAGTCATCTGAGAGGAACGTCATTATTGAGGGATTGCCTAAATCAGATTGATCTGTGGCCATGACTTGGTAGGGCAATTGTCTTGATTGATAAATGATGCAGGAGGGCCCATTCTTTGCATCGTTCTTTGGACAAGTGATCCTAGCCTGTATAAGGAACCTGGCTAAGCATCAGCCTTTGCATGAGCCATTGAGGGAGCCAGCAAGCAGTTCCTACATGGCTCCTGTCTCCTTGTTCCTGTCTCAGGTACCTGCCCTGGCTTTCTTCAGTGATGACAGCAATGGATTATGACTAGGAAGAATGAAGCAAAGAAATTTCTGTTTTCTCCAAGTCTCTTTTTGTTAGAGTGTTTGCTCAGAATGAAAGTAGAATAATAGCCCAACCCTTACACCCAACTGATTTGAACAACAGGACTTGTAAATCCTAAGTGTCAGTCAGCTCCTCTTGCATACACAGGAAATTTCTAGTTGACCTTGGTCATCGCAGATAGATAAATTCAGAGGCCCATGAAGCCCACCTGAGATGTCAGACTGCTGCAGGAATATGCTTGTGGTACTTTAAGGTGGAAAAATGTGTCCCAGCCCTGAGTCCCAGGAGCAACCCAGTGCCTATCTCAGCCCGTCCCTTGGCCTTCTGTTCTGAGGCAACTCAGTGTCTGACTTATATTATACACATGCCTTGTGTTTGACTCATTTAGTCACTGAGTTTTCAGTGTGAGCGCCCCCCCCTCTTCTTTCCCCTGCTGGTTAGCATCAAGGTCAGCCCAGCATAAGAGGCAATCAGCCCCAGAACATCCCTGAAAGGTTCCTTTGTAGGAAACCCCCTAGAGGCTGCTGATGTGTTCTCCAAAGCCTGGTGATTGCCTCTCCAGGTTTTCTAGAGGGTCTGATTGGTGCCCTTCTTCTCTGTACCTTTTCTGAGACCTGCCTCCCCCCCAGCCTGTCATCTGCAGGATTGATTGGCCTCTTTCTTTCTCTCCAAGCCACCCCTCTCCAGCTCTCTCAGCCTTCTGTTCTCTGCTCTCCCAGTTTTGGGTCCCTTTGATCCACAAGCTTCCTATGGTACAGTTGCACACGTTGCACACATAGTGTGCCAAGTTGAGCACCCTAGAAAGTTCAGCCTCTCCATGCTGCTATAGGTATGGCTTCCCCTACTCCTGAATTCCCAGGGTTCTCTACACAAAAGAGATGAACACTAGGAGCAGTCCTGTAGGACTTATTTAGGCTGGTTAGAAGAAGATGCAGACCCAGGTATGCTTTTTGCCCATCTTTGACCTACTGAGATACAAAGCCCCCATAGTCACTTCTAAGAGATGAGATCTGTTTCATGTAAGTCATTTCTTTAAGCAAGGTTGGAATTTTCAACCCCATTTTTTTGTTTATGGTGCAGGATTCCATGTAGCTTAGGTTATACTCAAATCCTCTTTGTAGCCCAAGTTGGCCTTGAACTCTTAAATCATCCTGCCTCCACCTTCTGAATGCTGGAATTATGGGTGTGCTTGTGGGCTCCTTCTTTGACCAAAAGCGAGTGAGTGTGCCTATTTGAGTGACAGCAGTGAGGAGGTGTGGAGTCGTCAGGTGCCATTAATTGGCTGATTGACACCTTTAAATTCACCACAGTACTTGGTCATAACTGTATAGCACAATCAGATAATGGCGGGCAGAAAGCAGGCTGCACAGTCCATGATCAGGATAATGGGACAGGCATGCGGGTTCCAGCTTAGGACCTGTATTCCACCACTCCTGTCCCTCCACTCCTTTAGTGAGGACAACTCTGCCCCTTTATCCAATGGGCACTGCCTTCTGATCATCCCCTGGAGTTCTTGCTTGACTCAGAGTGCCTATCTGTCAGGCTCTTGCATGAGTTTGGGGGGGGGGGGGCTAGTCATGGCGGGAAAAGAAATGAAGAACATCTGTCATATATGGCACTGTACAGATTTGTCCTTTCAGAGAAAATTGCCTTGGGAACAGTTCTTCTCCCATGGAAGGGGCACCTGGGTATTTAGAGGATGGCAGAAGATAACTTGTGAATTGCCCCCCCCCCAATGTTTTGCATCTTCAGAACTTTCATCTGATTATTTTCCATTCTGAGTAAAAATGAGGCTAGTTTGACTGTACCCAGGGATGTGTGCAATTGTAGATCCTGGGTACTACCCTGTGTCCTTTGATATTCAGGAAAGGTGAGCTTGCCTAAGCTGCTCTACTGAAAGAACCTCCAGTATCTCTCTGTTCTTGTTTTTTGCTACGTATGCCAGTATACGTATAGATGGCAGGAATTCCTCCAATTCTCCTATCGCTGAATCTTTTCTCTTCTTAGGAGTAATAGGACTACAGATGTGTGCTATACATTCAGTATCTACCTGGATGTACAGACTAGATCCTTATGGATTCATGGCAAGTGCTTTTACTCGCTGGGCCATTTCCTCTGCCCGGGAGTATCTTATGTTTGTTACCTGCTCCTTGGACATTCTTGGTGTGATGTGTAAACCGCATACACCCGTTCTCTTGGTTGCGCCTCTGGTGACCTCTCAGCATTAGGAAGGAGATTGAGCTGCGATTTTCTGAGATTATTAGTGAGATGTGACGACTCTGAAACACGGATTCTTGATAGTTAGCTCCTTCTGCAGCCTCACAGAAGTTATGGAGAATCTATTCTGGCTTTTACAGATACAGAGAACTCCACAAACTCTACAGTTAGGTCCATGGACTCTTGGTTCCAGCCATCCCATTCATCAGTGTTCCTTGGGTATTTCAACCACTCTGGTAGTCTCACTCTAGAAGCTATGTCCTATAGAGGACATTCTAATGCATAGATTTTTAAAAAATTAGACATATAATACCATGCTTCAATGCATTTATTTTATTTATATTTATGTATATACGTTTTTATTTGTGTATTTGTGGCTGCCTGGAGAGTAACAGAAGTCAGCTTTGACTGCCCTAGTGCTAGAGTTATTAGAAGTTATGAGCCATCCAGTTTGAGGTCTGGGACTCAAACTTAGTCCTTTGTAACATCAATGTGGGCTCTTAACAGTTAAGGCATCTCTCTAACACCCCCAAATGCTTTTTAGAAAGTTAAGTAAATATATTGCTTTGCTGTTTGCTTCTGATGGGGTCTCTTATACCCTAGTCTGACCTCATACTCGCTGTGTAGCCCCAGATAAATTGGACATCTGATCACCTGCCTCTGCCTCCTGACTTCTGGGATTGTAGGTATGTACCACCATGCTTGGTTTATACAGTGCTGAGGATCAAGTTCAAGGCCTTGTGCGTGCTAGGTAAGCACTGTACCAACTGAGCTTCATCCCAAATTCTGATTTTTTTTTTTTTTGGTTAAAAAAAAATTTACAAGTTAACACAAAATTAAGCAACAACTTGGTACTCTTAGGTGGTTGATTTCTAGCCATGTACAAAGCCAATCGTGGGTATAGGCCAGGAGCCAGTGTCAGGAAATGCTCCAGATTAGCATGCAGGGAAGACTGGACCACACGGCCCCGGCTCCTCAGGGTTCCTAAGGTCCTGCCAAGTCCTCTTCCAGACGGCAGCTTGGAACCTCATCAGCAAGGCAGATGGAACCTAGGGGCTTCTCATTTAGGAGTCTCAGGATTCCAAGCTGTTAGGCTGTGTAGGCTTTGAAAATGCCACGCTCCAGGGGAGCTACATTCTGCTGCTCAGGCAGTGCCCTGGCACACAAGGACGCTTCTCCATTCCTCTGACATTCACTTTGTTGTGTGTGTGTCTCTGGGTCTGTTCATGCAGTCTCCACAGAGGCTGAATCTACCACGTGTATGAGCAAGGACTGGGTTCATTGCATGAGCGTGTCTTGATCTACAGCTGGTGCATCGTAACCTAAGGACCAGCCCACCAGTGTCACTGGCTATGAAGATCAAGGTAGAGACTCTTTAGCTCTGTCATCACGAGAACTCCTTCTTTGTAGAGACCTTCCAGCTTTTGTAAGTGATATGCGTAGCTAAAAGACTCTGGTGCACGTGGGACAGATGCTAATGGTCTTTTCATTAAGGTACCTCATCATGGGGTTCTGGCTGCCAATGTTAGTAGGTGACAGCAGTGTATTTCTTAAGAAAAACACAGATATCCGTTGAAGACAAAAAGTAAAGGAAAAGATGAATAGAATCCGCCCCCACCTTTTTTTCTCAGATAAGAAAAGATAAATTCAGTCACCAGAAAGCTATTGGAGAAGTTTTGGAGGTAGCCCAGTTAGTGGTGTGTTTGCCTAACCTACACAAGGCCCTGAGTTGCATAGTGAGATTCTTCGTGAGAATGTCCAGTAACACATGCACTTCTGTAAACTTGGTTTTGCACTTCTGTAAACCCAGTGCCTGGAAAGTAGAAGCGGGAAGATCAGGAGTTCAAGGCACACTCCACAGCAGATCTGAGGCCAGCCTGTCTCAAACCTTATAGCAAAGAACTGTTGGACCTCCAGGTTTTTGCCAATGCCATCAAAGCACACACTGATGCAAGAGCAGTTTCCTGAGGACCATCACACATCAGCACTGGTGAAGAAACCAGTTCTGCATAGCACCATGTTCCCGTACGCCCTCCTGTACAGCAGGAAAACACCCCACTGTTCATTTAAGTGTAGACATGTAAGGTGATTAGCCAAGATCTGCTGCCTCGTGGACCTTTGTAGTTGCTGCAAATCTCAGAAGTAAATAACTGGATGAGTTTTCTTCTTTTTTACAGAAAGCCTAAAATTAAAGTTCAAAATTGTGTAAACAAATTCTAATTTTTAGCAGTATAAAACAAGATCCGACTTTGCAATGTTTTTGGATAGAACTTCAAATTGAGGTCCTTCTCTTCCTCCTCTCTCTCCCTCTTCCTCTTCCTCTTAAGATTGGTTTGCTGGGAAGGTATAGGGGACTTTTGGATAGCATTTGAATTGTAAATTAAGAAAATATCTAATAAAAAATTTTTTAAGAATTAAAAAAAAGAGATTGGTTTGCTAACACTGAAGAAATTGGTATACGTCAATTTATTTAAAAAGAAAATAACAGCATTAACAATGAAGAACTAAATACACTAAACACAAAAGCCAGCCCAAACCTTGCATCAGGATTTTACTCACAAGGGATTACCCTCTGGGTGCACCCTTCTTCTTCATTTACTTACCTGTATATATGGTTACATGTGCATGCATATACGTATGCCTCCAGATGTCCGAGGCTAACACTGGGTCTTCTCCACCTTATTGGGGATGAGGGGTCAAGCAGGGTTTCTCACTCAATCTGGAGCTCACCATTTAAGTTAGGCTAGCTGGCCAGTTTCCACCCTGCCCCCTGGAGCGAAGATCACAGGCATGCACCACACACACCTAGCATTTTATGTGGGTACTGGAGATCCAAACCTAGGTTCTTATGCTTGTGCAGCAAACACATAACTGACCGAGCCATCTCCCTAGTCTCTTTCATTAGCTTTACAGCTCTCACTGTCACATATTTATCCCAGATAAGCACATGTACAGCCCATCAGGACACCCCATCTTTGCTCATTACATCATAAGTATATTCCCCTCCCCTGTTGCACTCATCTGCTGTGGTGTCTTTGTGCTGTTCTTGTTGTGTTTTTAGGTTGGTGGCTTGTTCTTCAGTATAGCCAGCCTCTTTCATTGATTGTGGCATCAGGGACTGATGTAGAAACCCAGCCCTGGAAACTTAAAACTCTGCAGACACACACAGAGCAGACCTCTGCTTTTCCTAAAGGCTCCCTTCTTCTCCAGAAACTGAATTTTTCATGCAGTAATTAAAATTTGTAGGTCAAGCGTCCCAGGGCACCTCTTGCTAATATGGGAAGGCGGTGATCAGATTCGTTTGTGCAGCTCTTCCCAGCGCTGAGACTTAAAGGATGAAGGGTGACATTTTCCCCCATTTTGTAAATTAATACCATTGATCTGCCTAACAAGAACAAAGTTAGGCTTCAAAATACCAAATGATAAAGAGATTAAGACTTTAAATGGCTTTCCAAAAGGCAACCTCTATTGTAAGGCTGCAAGCAGACTATTGAACTTTCAATTAGAATTTCTAATAGGCTATTGACTTAAATGGATAAAATGTTGCAAGTGATAGCTTTCAAGATGACAGAGATTGCTTCTTACATTCTGGGATATTACTCTTATGGAGGTCTACTGTTCTGAATGGAGAATGATAACATACTGGCTTCTCTCTGCAGAGCCTGTGCTTGATCTCTGTTGGCTTTGTTTCCTCAAAGGTGAATAAATGCATTTTAAAAAGAGAGTTTTGGAAACATTTTGTGTGTATGATTAACACAAACTCTATGAAATTTTCTGTAGTGTAATAGAAGGCCCTTTAGTGGGCAGTCTTTTTTTTTAATGTTAAAAAATTACAGTGTGTGTGTGTGTGTGTGTGTGTGTGTGTGTGTGTGTTTGTGTGTGTGTGTGTGTGTGTGTGTGTGTGTCTGTCTGTCTGTCTGTCTGTCTATGAATGTACACTTGTATGGAGGTCAGAGGACAGCTTGTAGGAATGGACTCCTACCTTCCACCATATGGGTCTCAGGAATTAAACTCAGGTCATCAGGTTTGATGGGAAGCACCCTTCCCTGCTGAGCCATCTCATCAGCTCCATTGAAGCAGTATTCTGACTCACGTGGACATGAGTTTTTATGTGTGTACATATGTATGTTCATGCATGCAGGTGCATGTGTGTGTGTAGGCAGGCATGCTCAGGTATGCATATGTATGTAGAAGCCAGAGGTCACCCTCCCGTGTCCTCCATTCTCTTCTTCTCATGTTTGTATGGCAAAAACTTGAGTGACTAAGCAATTTCTCCAGCCCATGGTTCCACTTTCCCGCGCTGTCTTAGGACTAACCCAGGGCCTTGTGCATGCTAAGGATATGCTCAACCACCAAGCCACACTCCAGTGCCAGTGTTCTGACTTGGTGAGACCAGTTCAGGAGTTCTATCTACACGTCCCTGTGTGTCTTCACATGGGACGGCAGCATCCCACTGGCTGACAGAGTCCCGAGGCTCACTTCCCCATGCCTGGCTCTCTGCCTGTGCGGACTACTCTTTGAGAAGCTGTGACCATCCTCTGTGGAGATCTTCTGCAATAGCGTGGCCCAGTGTAGGCCTTGTTATGAAACACTTGCTCTAATACATTTTTAAATACTAATTTTTCAAAGACCAGCCACCTCTTCTAGGATAAAGGGTTAATATTATGCTTATGTTACAGTGCATTAAAAACTCTAATTAAAACAGCATTACATTCCCATCTGCCAATCTCCAGTAATCTTCTTTAATTGCAGTAATTAAACTATATTTACATGTTCAGAATACTTGTAATTTAGCAAATTGCACTCTCTGCTCTACATTTAATCAAACAACCAGTTCCAGTATATTTAGTGTGGAAAGAAGTAATTTCAATGTTTTGATTACTATAGCAGATTTGACAGAGTAAGTGCCCCTCTAGTAGAGGCCTTGAAAGGGAAGGCAAACATGAGATACAGTCATGGATTTGATTGTCGTTCGAATGCCTAATTGCATGTTGGAGGATTAACTATTAAAGGATATCATGGCTGCACTTGATATTTAGACACAAATGATATTACAGCCAGCAAATACTGTCTCTCAGGGAAATTTGTTACAGGCAAAGTTTTCTCTTGAAAGGTTGTGAGGTCATTGTAAAATTTAGTGGAAGCTTTGTCTGTCTTCTTTCTTTTAAGCTTAAGAATCATTTTATTAGAGTTTGAAAAAAAAAAAAAAAAAGATCAGCAGGCAGCCAAGCTGTAAATCCTACGGAAGAGAGAAACCCTGCCTTTTAAGTTAGGTGTGGAGGTCAGTAATCAGATGTAGAGAGGGAAGGGTCTTCAGGGAAACGGTGAGAATCCAAAGTGCCCAAGAAAATGTGTTTAGGAGTTTGGATAGCATCTGAAGAAGAAGATATATTTAAAGAGGGAAAATTAAAAGTTACTTTTGGGTGAGAGCTTAGAAGTGCCTTTGTGTCAGCACCAGTGCATGTCAGCGTAGGTAAGAGTTAACACTGGTGAGGGTGAGCATAGGCTCAGGTGAGCACCAGTGCATGTCGGCGTAGGTGAGAGTTAACACTGGTGAGGGTGAGCATAGGTACAGGTCAGCATTGGTAAACATCAGCAGAAGCCCCCGTGAGCCCAGGTGGAGGTCAGCAGCACGCACTGCAGAGGCGCTGGAAGCAAGTGTCTATTAGCCGTAGTATTCAGTAGAGGCTATTATGTCTTCTGCCTGAGATTCTAAGGCTTGCCACGTTATATGCTTGTTCCATACCTTCCAGTTAAGGCATGAAATACGTCAGTTATGAACAACAAAGAAAATATTTGTGATGTCCCTCAAATGTGATGAGTCTCTTCTCTGGGTCTTCTGGTGTGTCTTGCTTGGCTCCGGACTGTCTATTCTGATTATTCCCAGAACCCACAGTTTTAAAAAGCCAGGAAGGATGTCGGGTACTTCTAGCCCTAGTGCTGTGGGGACCTACACAGGGGGGTCCTGGGGCTTTCTAAGCAGCCAGCTAGCCTTGATTTGACAGCTAGCTTCAGACCAGTGAGGAGACCCTGTCTCAGAAAAGAAGGTGGGTAGCACATGAGGAAGGACTCTTGTAGTTGTTCTCTAAGCCTCAACATACATACATGTGCACCCATCCAAACACACAGAGACACACATACATGGTAAAAACAAGAACAAGTTGAAGTGACATTTTTCTCTTCCAGGAGCTACTTCCTAATTATACATTGTTAACAGTATTTCTTAGAAGAGGTTTCTGTCTCTTGGTTTCCAGGTGATATATCACATCAGTTACAATTATGCATTAATGAAAATGGAATGGTTTCTCTCATTCCTGTTGAAGACTGGCCAGAAGCTTTGCTACTTGACCAGGCTCAAAGAACAAGGCTACCCAGTTAAAAAGATACATAGCCTTAGAATCGAAGCCTTTCTTGATGGTCCAGCTAGTGACTTGCTATGATACAGCGTAACATTCTCTAGTACTTTAAATGTCATGTTGGCCAAGACTGGGTGAAATGGATAGGACCTTGGATTTTGTTGTCTACGAAGGGGTCAAGGTGAAAAATCTTGGCCTAAAATAAACACTGGATCCATCTTTAAAAGGAAAAAAAAAAAGACACCCTCTGCCCCTCCCCATAAATGCTCTACTTGGAAAGAGAGCCTGATTAATTCATGTTAGCCGCCTATAAAATATAAATACTGGGTCAAATTAAGTCTGCTAAAGTGAAGTTCAAAGCCACACGTTGCTGATCTACTACACAAATGAGGTCTGAGGGTCCCAGAGACACTCTGAAAGAGAGGAAGGAACAAGCCAGGGTGGAATTCAGTCTGCTGTTTAATCTTTAAACCTACTGGCGCCCCAACTCTGAAGTGGGGGTAACAGCACACGTTAACTATTGAGCTGTTTGCTTCTCTCTGTGAGACTTCTTATATGCATCGAAACACATGCACACTACATGCCTCTATGTGCACATACGTGTACTACAAAACTTAGAGGCCTCAGGAATGGAAATGAAAATCTCCTCCGCAGCACAGCAGTGAGGAGCAATGCACATAAGGAATGAGCCAGGCCTAGGGACTGCGATCGGTAGAGATCCATGGCTTACTGTCCTTTTTCTTAACCCCCCTTTTTTAACTGTGAACAGAGGCTGTTGCAGAGAAGTTTGACTCTCACTGCTTTTTTCACACTTTCACCTAAGAAGTGCTAATGAACAACAACAACAAATAACAATATCATAGTAATAATTGGAGAACCTCCGATATTCCAAGAGTATGCTTGATAGAATATACCATACAGCATTTACATCCCCCCCTCCAGAGAATGCAGAAGAGGACCCATTCTCATTCTCATTCTCATTCTCATTCTCATTCTCATTCTCATTCTGTTATTGTTTTGTTTTGTTTTGTTTTGTTTTGTTTCTCCCCCTCTGTAGGGATGGGCATTAGGGCAGAGTCTCAGATAGGCTCTCCTTCAGGTTGGCATTGGAATTGGTATATAGCTAAGGACTTGAATCTTGAACTCATAGTCCTCCTGCCTCCCTGAGTGCTGGGGTGAGAGTGGTGTGCTATCATTACTGTTTCTGTGCTGCTGGGGACCGAGCCAGTGCATTGTGCTTGCTGGGCTAGCACTCTGCCCAATGAAGCACGTTTCCATTCGGGGCGTCTCTCCTTGAACCTCGCTGGAAATGCAGATGTCATGGTCAGCACCCTGAGTATATTCTAACATGTAATCCTTGACTTGTAGATCTTTGTGCCTCAACTTAAGCGGACCTGGGGACTGTCGGCCCGAGACTCTAGCGTTTAATTCCACAAGTTTTGGCGTTTACATTTCTGCTCATTCATACATAATTACGCAGCATTGGGAAGTAACTCCCTTTGGGAAGGGCTTCAGCTTCTTTTCCCTCAGTTACAGGAAGGCGTTTTGAGATACACACACATTCTCTATGTAATGTCTCCCAGATGCCAAGCTGGGGCTAGAGAGAGTTCAGTGGATAAAGTCTTTGCCATGCAAGCCTAAGTACCTGACTTTGAATCCCCAGCAACCACATAAAGCCACGTGTGGTACAGAATTCTACAGCAAGATAGAAGGCAGAGACAGGAGAAGCCCCGCAGGCTCGAAAGGCCACCCAATCAGGAGGACACACCAGGGCATGGCAAGACTGACACTGTGCCAGATTAGAAGGAGGGCTGACAGATACCCATGGTTGTGCTTTAATCTCACAGCTGCACATGGCACACATATACACACATATGGTCACATGCATCATGTGCACAGATGCATGGATCATGCACAGAAAAATAAAGTAAAATAAATTAATCTTGTGAAACTGCCTGAATAGCATACGTGTATATATATGTGTGTATATGTGCATATGTATGTGTGTATATGTGTGTATGTATATGTATATATGAATATATATTTACATATAAGGAACTCAGGTTGTCCTCTGACAAAAACTTAGTGACAGCCTTTATAATGATGAGAAGTCTGATTTTTTTTTTTCCTCCAAGTGTTTACTTACACAGTGTGGTATACACCAGATAACAGATTCATTGTCTAATAGGGGGCTCTGGTGTGTTAGGTCTTCATTATCATCACCCCATCCTCTTTCAGCAAACCACTTTTCACCTCAGCAGAGTCTTAGTCAGGCGCTACCATTGCTTCCTAATGAACTCTTCCCTAAGTAACAGCATTTCATATGAAATTCCTTGTCCTGTATTATTAATGGTCCCCAGAATGAAAGCCACAAGAATATTGAAAAGTTCGCAATGAAGAAACAAAGGAGACGGGCAGTATTTATTGCCAGTTCACTGCAGTGCTAGTTAGAAGCCTTAGAGCTCTTGTATTTATCCTCCTGAAGCAGTGTGGAGTCACAGATCGAGCTGCTGTGAGCTACAACCTGCGTAGATATTTCATCGTAATCCACCTTAGTTATTTAATGCCCAGCCTGACTACTAAAATTCAACATAGTGACGGCTTCCTCAGTAGGGTAAAGGGAAAGTGTGGTGTGTGTAGTATTTTACAACCTGAGATGTTAAGCATTAAGATAGTCAGGGCCCAGCTCTCATTAGCTGAATTGTAGATTTTTTCTAATTAGTTCTTTTCTCCAGCAATTAGCAAGGAACGGTCTAATCACTTCATGTGAAACCAATCTCAGGCTCTCAGAAAGAATGCCCTTGGCTTCTCTTTCAGATTGCAGTTCTTAGGATTTTTTTCCCACATTCCTCCAAGAATGGCGTGCATGGCACATGCTTCTTTTTCACGTGAGCAGGATACACAGGGACAAGGCTTGCTGACTCCTGTCGTGGGAAGAGCTGACCAGCATGATTAGAAGAAAGCCATTATCACAGCCCTGCTTTAACTGGAGATTCTCTTTGCTTTGATGCCTTCCGTGGTGAAATGGGGATGAGAACTGCAGCAGCCATGCACAGTTTAGCATGACAGCCACTCCATAGGGAAAAGAACATTATGCATGTTAACTTCAGAATGTATTTGGGGCCTGGGGCTGTAGGGCTTGGCTTCCCAGCCTCTACAGTACCCTGACACCCCCATTTGTACCTGCTAATCTACACATGCAGGCCCCCTCCTCTCTTCCAAACTCCCTTTCTCTCACCCTTCTGTTTCTGTCTCAGCACACAATGTTCATTTCAGAGTTGATCTCAGATTTCCACTTCCCATCCATTACTCCCTGTTCTTCAATGAACCCACTGTGTGCATCTAAGTTGGTGATATTCATAAGTGTAGGGTCCTGCAAGCACACCAACAGTTTTCTCCTATGAGAGAAGCCCTTTGTACACAAGAAGATGGATGGAAATATGTGGAGTATATGTGCATGCGTGCATTTACATACATGTGTGTAAATGTTTGTGCATTTGCATGTGTGTATGTGTGCATGCACGTATTATATTATTGTCCAATAGAAAAGCAGGTATCTTCACTCTCCAAGCTGGAGGGACTAAGGACTTGTATGCTCCATTACTGTGCCCTTATCCACTCACCAGAATGTCCTAGGATGATGTTACTGCAGTTGTTAGTCAATGCCAGGGTCCTGGCAGTCCACTGACAAGCCAGCTTTGTCTATCCATCCTTAATGGTCTCATTAGAGACAAAGTGGTGACAAGCAGAAAGGAGAAATGTATTCAATATGAACACATTGGGAAGAGAGCCAAAGAAGATTCTGTGACAACCCCCAAAACCTATCTTTGGGATCCTAACAGGAAGTTTGTGTTCACATAGAGGATAAGAGGTATACATGAGCTATTAAGGAGGGTTGGCCAAAGGGTGGTCTGCCCAAAGGGTGGTCTGCCCATCACTCATCCATCATTGTCTCTGCTCCGCTCTCCTGTGCAGTGGTCTGACAAGCTGTCAGACTGTGTGAAGTCTCTTCCTGGGAGACAAGTTCCTTCTTTGAATGCATCAGGCTTCAGCCTTGTCCTTTCTTCCTTGGGGAATTCCATTCCTTGGAGGCTGTCTCAGTAGTCTGACAGACAAAAGGAAAAAGACACGTGTGTCTCTTGAAGGATGTCTTCACTCCAGGTAAGACAGTTACGATGAAGAAAGTATTCTATCTGCATCTTGTAATCCATCGGTTATACATGACCACTCAGAAACTTGTATGACCCTGAGGAACTGAACTTTTCTGTTTCTGTACATTTTATTTAATTGAAACTTAGGTAGATCCATGTGGTGTATACTGTGTGGGTCATGGAGGCGTAGGTTTCTCGTAATCCCTCATCCCAGCTGCATGGCCACCATACCTATCATTCTTTGTTCCCTCTTGAACTTGTTTTTGTGTGCTATGGACGTCAGCCTGGTTTTGTACTATCCATACATCACATGTATTCCAGCAGGTTAATGCTTTATTATAAATGTGGAACTGAGAGATCTGAAAATGTCTCAGTAGATAGAGTGCTTGCCATGGAAGCTTGTGGAACTGAGTTCAGATGGCCTGCCTGTAATCCCAGGACTTAAGAGGTGTGGATAAGGAATCCTTAGCACAAGCTGGCTAGGTAGCCTCTCTGAATTATTTTGCTCTGAATTCAAGTGAGAGACTCTACCTCAATCTGTAAGGCCAAGAGAAACTGAGGAAGAGAATTGACATTGGACCCAAATATTCTCATGCTTCTACACACAATTTACCCTCACACATTAGGCTGTGAATGCACACAAACACATATAATAAGTAAATAAAAGACAAAGAAGAAACATATAATAATAAAAGACAGAGAAGATTGTGGAATTTTCTCTTAAAGTAGCCAGAGTACTGATTTGTCTCTGGGAGGAGAGGCAGACAGAATCAGTCTGTCAGCCTAAGGATAGGATCTTCTAAATCTCAATGGTAGAGCAATATTGAACAAGACTCCAAACAGCTAGATGAAGTGTATGCAAATTCATTCAACAGACTCCCCATGATGTTTTAATTATAGTTAATTAAAGTAAACAGAAATGGAATAGTTAATCATCTTCATCAATGATGTTTTACAAATGTTTTAACTTTGCTCATGGTCGTCAGTGGTGCTGGTGTAGAATTCTCTGGTTTATGCTGAACCAAAGGTGTCCCAGCATGCGTGTCGCAGCCACTCTGCCCAGTTCTTCTATAGCAGGAAGGCTCCTTTTGTTGCTGAGACCCTGGAATTACTCCTGCATATAAAGGAAACGAGGAAGGATGCTGTGCTTGTGTAATCCTTGGGGTGTGTATTGATTTTCTCAGGAAATACTTGGGAAAGCCTACTGTGCCCTAGGACCTATGAGAGAGTCTCTGAGAATGCACAGAATGGAGGGCAGGACATTAGATGTACTTTAATAGTCAGAGTTCTTCCTTTGTGTATGATAGGCAGGCTGTGAGTTCAGTCAGCAGAACAGGAAAGAAATAAAGGCCACATTGTCTCTGTAACCTCAAGCCACTGACATGTAATGATAAACCCATGGTATATTCAAGGTATATAGTGAAATGTACAAGAAAACCAAAAGGTTAATATGTGATATACTAGCATGAAAAAAAATGTTCTTATGTAACCTTGTAAAATGAAAATGAACAAGTAAATCAAAATACACACACACACAGAGAGAGAGAGAGAGAGAGAGAGAGAGAGAGAGAGAGAGAGAGAGAGAGAGAGAATCTTAAGGACATTTTAAGATTGTGCTGAGAATAAAGAAAAGGCAAAGCCCCTCCATGGGGCCTGGCTAGTATGGAACCATGGGGTTAGTTTTGGAGACACATCCCAGTCAGGATTGAGGTGAAGCAGGAAAGCCACCTAAGGCAGAGAATTTAAGGAGGTGCTCATTCATGGTTGTACAGCTCAATGCTGATATTAATAGGAGTCTGGGATTGAGTCTAAATGTGTGGGCCTGAAGCTCCTCACTTGCCTTGTCTCCATCCTCACCACCAAACACTACTTTGATTTTTTTGTGTAGAGAAGGGGTTCAAAAGGGAAGTGGGTGCTTAACTTGCCCAGTGAGTATTGTAGATACAGCAGAGGAGAAAGTAATGGGACTCATAAGTTACAGGCAGAAAGAGAGAACCCCAGGAAGCATGAAGGGTGAGAAAGAACAGAGTCCAGCTTGGGACTTCTGTCCTGTCCCCAAGGCCAAAGCCAAGTCAGATCCAGTCCTGACCTGTCTACTTAGACTCATATACTTGACTTTGTTTTGAAAGAGTTTTGCAAAAACTGTAGCTTGAAAAACACATCTGGACGCAACAGATGTGTTCTACCAGTTGGTCTTATGTTTTCGGAGAACCACTGTCTTCGGGGCTCTCTAAATTCAGTGACCTTATTTTAAGTGATGATCAACACAACTTAGAACCTTTTGAGAATTAGGAGACATTTTAGAGAGTTTATCAAGAATAAGCAAAGATGACATTTGGCTAACAGCATGTCCCTACCCTACAAAACCATTTGTTTTGGAACCAAGTTTTCCCATTTGACAAGTTTAAAATTACCAATACTGCTTAAAACTCCATCCCATACCCAAACCTTGGGATGGTTTCAGGAAGACTCTTGTCTTCACAGGCATCCAAGAACATTATTTATCTGGGAAAACTTGAAATAGAAGACATCTTGGCTCTTGACGCTTTCTGTTCTGTTTTCTTATTGTGGTGGTGTTGTACAGCAGGCATGTGGCCATTTTCAGAGCCAGGTATGTTATGCCTTTGATTCAGAGAGGTTTGGAAACAGGCAGCATGTCACTGTTGGTGGACTCTTCTGAACTCCCCAGGACCTCATTCTCTCTATCCAGAAAGAACTGGAAATGCATGACATTTGTAGCAGGTCCTGCAAAGTAACCTCAAATAAACCCAGCCTCCCAATGCTCTGTGGGTAGAATCATGCACCCTAATGGTTGAGTGTCTGTTAATGGGCATCTATTTTACAGTTTCTGTCTAGAGAATCTTTGTGTGGTTCCAGTGACAGTTCTCTCTGCCTCTGTGTCCGTGTTGGCCAGGCATTCCTCTCTCCACATGAATTGTGTTGGTAGTATGTCCTATTTTCTGTGTGTTGGCATGTGCATGTGTGGGGGCAGAGAGGCAGAGGTCAAATTCAGGCACTGTCTACCTTGGTTTCTGAAACAGTGTCTTTCAGTAGCCTGGATTTTGCCCAGTAGGCTAGTGAGTCTCCTGTCTCCTCCTCCTCAGGACCAGGACTCAAAACTCAGGCCACCCACCCAACATTGTACATGGGTTTTGGGGATCCAAGTCAGATCCTAGGGCATTCAAGGAAAGCTCTTTAGCAACTGAGCCTCTCCCCAGTACATCCCTGACCTGGTGTATCCTGCTGGTTTAGTTTTCTGCTTAGCCCTTTAGCTCCTGATTGAGGTGGCTGCTCCCACCTTGCTCTCAGTTCCTTCTTACAGGCATTCCTTGAAGCTGCCCTGTGCTCCTCTGAGTCACCTCCTTTCCAAGCATTTGATATATATGGCTTCTTGCAAATTTGGTTACCTGTAGTCACTAAAGTCTATAGATACTGAATACAAATTTAAATAATAATGATAATAATAATAATAATAATAATAATAATAATAATAATAATAATAATAAATAACAAAAACAGCCTATGGTGATGGTGCATGCCTCTAATACCAATACATGGCAGACAGAAGCAGGTGCATCTCTGAGTGAGCCAGCCTGGTCCAAAAAGTGAGTTCCAGGATAGCCCGGGTTACACAGAGAAACCCTGTCCTGAAAACCAAAAAGAACAAAACAAACAAACAACAACAAAAAAAAACAATGAATAGATTTAAAGTTATACACTGTCTTGAGTTATATAGTAAAATCTCACATAGGGCCAGTCCCAGAAAGTCAGCATATGAATCGACCCCCTTTCCAGATAATCTACACTATTATCTATACACATCTCTCATCCTCTACCTAAGCCTGGGCTCCACACCCCATTAGTCATCTAGCTGTTTTGGTTACCAGGTAGGTTGTCCTGGAATGCATCTCTTATGATCTGTGCCAAGATGCCTACGGCTTTGATTTCACTTCATCCCACTGCATATGTAGGTGTTGGGTGCTTTGGTGCTCGAGTTAATACTGTCATAGTCCTGGTAACCCTAACAAGGTAGTAGGCCAATTAAACAGATGTCATAGTGGATAGCAGAGGAAGGTGATTGTATCAGATGTGGCCACGTGGGAAAGGACAAAGAAGTCCAGTGGCCCCCAAGCCCACCTTTGGTCCCCAATATGAGATTTATGTTTAAATAGACACCAAAGGTTTGCATAGATAAGCAGTCTTGGTCAAGGTGCAGTCCCTCACAGTGCTGGCCCACCCTCGTCTCAGCTCCAGTCTCTCCTGCTAGGTAGGCTGACAAGTCCTCAGACTGTGTGAAATAGCTTTCCAAGTACCTAGGTCTCTTCTTTCTTCCAACTCCTCGGGAAATCTTCAGAATCTATTGTTTCAGGTGTCTCCTTAGGTGGCCCTCACAGCTCCCAGGGCCATTACAGATGTGAACTACCACATGAAGGAAGAATACAGTGCTATGGGGGAAGGGGACATGAAAGGGCCAGAGAGGCCAAAAACCAAAACAAAATAGAAACAAACAAACAAAAAGTATATGGTCACATAACATTATTATGGTAGAGTATTACTTGTGATCAAGGGCAGTGTTACAGCCTTGGAGGTTAAGGATGGCTTGCAGATTTTTGAAAGAAATTATTGTGTTTTCCTGCCTCTTCCTTCCAACTCTTAAGTCTCATCTCGGCCAACATGTAGGAGATACTTACATTGCATCTCTAAAAATCCCTTAATGATTTATAGGTGACATTCAGTAGGCATTTAAAGAGATTCTGTCACCACACAGGGACTCAAACCCCGAGGTAGCTTTGGCTCGAGGGCACAAGGTCTGACTTCTGACCTCGTCATTCTGTTTCCCTTTTCTGAAATAGGGCCTGACCTATGTAACCTTAGCTGGCTCGGAACTCACCCTGTCATTTTGCGGATTTGCATTTGCTTTTGTTTTGATTTGGGACAGGGTCTTAAGTAGCCCAGGCTGGCCTCGAGCTTACTAAGGAGTCCGGATAACTTTAACTACTTTATCTTACTGGTTTTATCACATGCCTGCAGGCATCACAGACATGCACTGCTGTGCCCTGTTTGTGAGTTGCTAAGGGTGGAGCCTAGGGCTTTGTACATGCTGGGCAAACATTCTACCAACTGAGCCACATCCCCAGCCCTGAACCCCTGTCTTTCCAGCAACTCTTGGGGTATTCTTGTCAAACCTCTTCTCTTCCTGTGTCTCAGATCTTATTGTGTTGGAGATGGATGGAGGTTTTATCATCACCATCATCCTTTTCTTTTGTTCTCCTGTTCCCTCCTCCTTCCCTCCTCTTCTCCTCCTCTTCTTCCTGTTCTTTTTCTGCTGTTCTTTCTTTTTGCTCCTCATTCTCTTTTTCTTCTTCTTTTTTTTATTAATACTTTATTCTCAAAATTCTGGGTGCAACTGCCTTAATCAGGTCAGCTCACCTCCTCAGGCAGCAAACCCTTTCTCCTTGCCTTCCTGAGGTACCCAGGGAATGTCTGCTGTATTTCAGAACGCAGTCTTAAAACTTGATTACTGTGGTGTAACACCGTCTGTGTAAAACAGCTTACACCACCCACATCATCTTGGTTCTTAAAATCGCTGGCCTTTATTGTATTAGAACAAAGCATTAGGATGGAGCCCAGGCACCCAAACCAACACCTGGGTCCATTATCCCTACATGAAGCGTCTGAGGTCTGTGTGCCAAGGTCATCCCTCCGCATGAAGGAATGCCAGTGAGTGTTGGTAAATGGCTCTGTAACCTTGAACAGCCAGCCCAAGGACATCAAGTTCCCCAGCCATAAGAATGACGGACGCATACACTCATCTCCTTTCCCAGGACGCTTTCTGTCTCTGTGTGTGTTTGTGGAGTTTGTCTTCCCCATTCCCCTGCACAAAGTTCCACATTGCTGCTTCTCCAGGAATGACTTCCTCTGGGCCCTACAGTATCACAGTTTACTTGGGGTAGGTAGTGATTGAATTTTTGTTGCTTCGATGACTTATCTAATCAAAAACAAAGAAAAGAGGAAAAGCTTTAGAGAGAGGATTTATTTGGGCTCATGGTGGGGAAGGCATCACAACAGGGGTGTGAGGTGGCTGGTCACACTGCAACCACAGGAAGCAGGTGAATCCTGGTGCTCCACTCATTTTCTTACAGGGAAAGGTGAAGTCTTGAGTACATGTGTATCGGTGACCTGGGCACAGCCATGTCAAAGGATTTCAGTCAGCTTCAGGGAAATAGCAAAGTCTTCATGTGTTGGCAGTTTGTACACAAAGTGATAGCCACAGCTTCTTCTTGGAGATGCTTACACCTTGAGACTGATTCCCTATAGAGACCTCAAACTGAGATCAGCTAAACAGTGACTCCTGACTCAGGGAGACGTATGTATCTCTGTAAGTACCCCACCTGCTCCCAGCTTTTCTATACACATATCCGTGTGTCTGTTCTCTCTCTGTTCCCCCATTCCTCCAGTGAGGTTTCCAGAATCCAACCACATGGGTCTCAGCCATTTCTCCCTTTTGATTCCATCCAGACTTTCAGCCCATGGGAGGGCCATCCATCCTCAGGGTAGGTCTTCTTATCTCAGTAAGCCTGATCTTCATGATCCCTCACTGACATGCCCAGTGTCTTGTCTCTTAGATGATTCTAGACCTGTGGAGTTGATAGTCTATATTAAGCATCATGGTGTTCGAGAAACAGTACAGGGTTTTGACCTCCTCCTTCTCCTACACTTGATCTTAGCCAAAAGGCCAAGAAGCGATCTCCTCCTTCTCCTTAACCCCTCCAAGTACTGTGTGATATAGAAACACCTCTGTCAGCCTTCTGTCTCACAGAGGGCACCTAAGGTTTGAAGAAGTGAAGTAGCTCACCATAGCAGATGTCATGCTTGTCACCAAGCCTTCCAGCCTAGAGACCTTCACTCACTGACCGTTCCTTCTCCAGCTCCAGTTCCATGCTGGTGATGAGGGGGTCTTAGAGCAGCCTATAGGCTTACAACACTACAACCACTTGGCACACACAGCAAGGCGGATCTAAATCAGCCCATGAATAATAGAATTTTCATGAGTGATTAAAGTAAAAGCCAGGATTTAGAGATTGAGCATTGATTGTTAAAGGATAAATGCTATTTGGAGCATCTTACTAGATTTGATTAAAGTGAATTTCAAAAACCATCACAGAGATGATTATTTAATAGTAGGACTATATGGACTTTTTTTATTTGTGGCTTAAGTCATTGGCACTCCTATAGTTACTGTCTCAGTGCACAAAATCAGAGTATAATTGACTATTGGCAGAGCCTTCTTTGACAGGCTACTTTGAGCTTGATTTCACTGTAACATAATCAGCCTTTGAAGCCTTAGATTTTGTTTTATGTTGTTCTTTTTTCCCTCCTGCCTTCCATATTCTCACCTTATGAATAATACATGCTTGGAGATGGATAGACAGACAGAAATCATTTTCTGTTTCCCCTGGGGGCTCCCGATTTAAGAGAGAATTGATTGCTGAGTGACAGCAGGGGAACCTGTTAGCTTGTTAGTGGAGCTCACTTGGGGTAGTGTTTGTCTAACATACATGAAGTCCTGGGTTTGATCCCAAGCACACCGTAACCCTGGCATGGTCTTGTATACAGCTCTAATCCTAGACATTAAAGTTTTATGTTTATGTAGTGAATTGGAATCCAGGGCCTAGAGTCAGCTTGAGTCAGTGGGTAGAGATGCAAAAGAGCATATACTATTGTTACAAAGACTGGAATTTGGTTCCCAGCTCACATATTGGGAAGCTCACACCCTACTACAGATACAACCTAGGGGATCCTGGTTTTAGGGCATCTGTGTGCATATCTCTCTCTCTCTCTCTCTCTTTCTCTCTCTCTCTCTCTCTCTCTCTCTCTCTCTCTCTCTCTTACACACACACACACACACACACAATTATTTAATTAAAATAAACATTTTTAAAAGACAAAAACATTTTTAAAAAAGGATTACTTAACCCCCCAAATATTCTTTTTATTCATAGTCAATAAGGTTTAACCCACCCATCAAGAATAAAACCATTACCACAATCTTTGATCCAAAATCAAACTGGACTGTAATTAAATACTGACCAGGTTGATGGACTCTCTGACCATTTCTATCTCTGGGTTCCCATAAAATGCCCACGATGCACATTTTGCAGGGGCTTTAAAAGGCAGAAGGGCCATGCATAGTTCATGACATATTTCCTGTCCAAGTTCCTCCCCCTCACATGTGATTAATAAATACATCCAGTTTGTAGATAGTTCAGACATAGGACAAACAAGGACTATTCTTAAATGAAAACAGAACTCTTAACCTGGAAGGTATGGGGTTTTTTTGTTTTGTTTTGTTTTGTTATGTTTTTTCTGTTTTGGTCTTACCTTAACTTGCAAGATGTATTGTCTTTGTTCCTGTTTTGGCTGCATAGTGCTGATATCCAGGTTCCATTTCAACTCTCATACCTGGATATATAAGGTACCCTTTCCTAGAAGGGGAACCGTTATGAACGAGCATGCAGAATGCGGTAGCAAGCTGGCTTTCTCCTATTGCCACTAAAGGTCAGATGGATTTTTGTTTGGAAGTAGAGTCACTAAATAGGCAACACTGGAGAGGCTTCAAGTGCTGGACAAGAGGAGGTGGTACAGAAAGAGTGTGTTGTGCCAAACTCTGCAGCTCATGCTCAGGTACGTGGAGTTAGATGGAGTTACCTAGAAGGTGAGTTCCAGAGCCCTGAAAAGTGGTAGTATTTATAAATTGTATAAATTTAAAGTGTACAATATGATGTCTTGATGGGAGCATAAGAACAGATTTAGCGGCTGTTGGAGATTTCATATGGATGTTTTACTGATTACTGCAGTAAGGTTAGTGTGCCTCCGTCCATATTTACCGTTTGGGATGGAGTGAAGTGACCTCAAATCTCCAGAGGACAGTAAGTCAGTAGTCTTACAGATATTCTAGATCAATCAGCCTTTCTTTTAGATTGACTTCTATTATTTTATTTGTATGAGTGTTTTGTCTACATGTATGTGTTTGCAGCATGTGTGTGTCTCATGCCCATAGAGATCAGAAGAGGGCACCATATCCCCTGAAATGGATACTACAGATGCCAGTGAGCCATCAAGTAGGTGCAGGCAATCAGACCAGGGCCCTCTGCAAGAGCAGCAAGCATACTAAACTGCTTAGTCATCTTTTCAGCTCCATGTTTTCTTAGTATGGTATGTGTCTGTGGGTTGGTGTGTGTGTGTGTGTGTGTGTGTGTGTGTGTGTGTGTGTGTGTGTGTGTATGCTCATGTAGAAGCATGCTACAGTGTGAGTAGGTTCTTTCAACCCACCATGTAGGTTCCAGAGATAGAACTTGGAGTGTCAGCCTTTCTAGCAAGTGCCTTTACCTTGCTAAGCCATTTTGTTGGCCCTACAACAACAACAACAATGGTCTTTCTCTATGAGCAACAATTCTGTTTTCTTTAATGTTCCTTATTCATTGGTCATGATTTTTATTCTCGGGGTGATGGCTTCTGCATCGTTCTGCAAGTGCCTTTACACACTCCAGGAGGGTTCATTTCTGGCCTCTCACAGAAGGGAGGCCAGGCACTGTGAACTCCAAGGGAGTAGAAACCCCTCCCCTCCCCACAGCCTCCACCAGAACACTGCCTTCCTCCCTGCAAAGCTCTCCACTCCCCACCATTCATGAAGGCTCTAAATTACTTAAGAACAGGAAGCACAAGCCTTGAGCCTGTCAGACTCCCACCCCCCTCAGTCCCAGGAGTCTTTTCTCTGAGCACACTCGAAGCGGAGCTTCAACGTCAGGGGAGACTGCATGCCAGCATCTGGTGTTAATATCCACTGTTGACATTTGGCGAATGAGAACATGAGCTATTAGGAGAGATGTTTGCTTGTACCTAATTAATGTCCCGTTGTATCCCTTCTTGTTGTCAGCTCCACTTCCCCCTTCCTGGCTTGGCATTTCCTTCGACTGGCTAACTTTAAAAGTTAATTATTTCTCCGTTGAATGCTAAATGCTGCCCTTTTTTTTTTTTTTAATGCCGTGACTCAGTGTGAATTATTAGTTATCAAAAATAAAAAAGAGCCGAACAATTATCAGCTCTTCACCTGCAGCCAGTGTTCTGGCTAATCACTTCTGCAAAAGCACTGTGGTGTGGCTGAAGTTGGACAATATGGACATCTCTTGCACTTGTTAGCTCCCCTGCTCCAGGCGTTCCTGTGCCCACCCACCCCTCCGGGTGCAGGGCAGATGTGAGATCCTGCTATATCATCCAGTAGCAACAACCACTGACAAGGCTGGGTCTTCTAAATTCGTTTGGCTTGAGTCTCCAATCTCTGTTCAGCATCGCTTAGCATGACTGATAGGCTCAGAAGTGAGGAACCTCCAATAGAGTGAAGTTTAACTGCTTTCTTAAACCATCTATCTCTGTGGGCACCTCTTTCTCCACTTTAGATGGGTTCCTGGAAAACTAACAGAGTTTTCACTGTTACTCTGTGACAGGCTTTGTTACTGAGTTCCCATGATCCTCTTTGAGTGCATTCTCATCTTAACTGTGTAAGTCAGTTGGTGTGTGGTCTTGTATATACATGTTCATGTATTTAAAAGTTGTGTGCACTGGGCGGTGGTGGTGCACACCTTTAATCCCAGCACTTGGGAGGCAGAGGCAGGTGGATTTCTGAGTTCGAGGCCAGCCTGGTCTACAAAGTGAGTTCCAGGACAACCAGGGCTACACAGAGAAACCCTGTCTCACACCCCCCCCCCAAAAAAAAAGTTGTGTGCATTTTTGTGTATTTGTGTTTTGAGCCCAGACGCAGATCCAGTGTCCTCCTAAATCAGTCTCTACTATATTTGTTTAATTATTCTTCCTATATTTTGTTTGTTTATTTTGTGTGTGTGAGCTCGTGTGCACACCAGCCCCTGTTTGTCTTCTCACCAGCCTTCTTCTACCTTACTTTCTGACATGGTCTCACTGAACCTGGAGCTCACAGGTTTCTTTGACAGCCCTGCAGCCCCCAGAATCTTTCAGTCTCTGCCTCCCCAGCTATTAGATTTTTCGGTGATTGCCACCTCACTTAGATCTTTTTTATTTTTAAATATAGATTCTAAAGGTTGACTTTCAGTCTTCAGAGTTGCAAAGCAAGCAGTTTATTGAGCCATGGCCCCAGCTTAGATCCTCTTTCTTTTAATAATCCTGACCAGTAAAGACTCACAAACTCAAGGTGAATCACTTAAGTCCCTAAGACTTTGAGTGGTTTATTCATAATCACATGGCAAGCAAATGATTGGCTAGATTCCACACCTGGAGTTAAAGTGGAATTAACATGTTCTTAACAGTGACCATAGCTCACACATGATAACCTGTGACTCACATGTGATGTGCTCTATGAGTAATATACACATGAAATATACATGGTCTCATAAGCAGTGTGCTCATATCAGCCTCCATGTCAACAGTGTGTTGAAATGATGCTCATAATATATTATTAGATATTGAAATGGTATTTTAGCCATATTGTGGTGTTATAAAACAGATGATTTTTCTGGACTGAAGAGTGAACCTAGGATCTCTCACATGTTAAACCCCTCCCTGGGGGACTCTAGGCAGGTCCTCTACCACTGAGCCACGCCCTCAGCCCCTCACTGGGGGATTCTAGGCAGGGGCTCTACCACTGAGTTACATTCCCAGCCCAAATGCAGTTTATTAAAAACAAAATGAATGGCTTCTGTTTCTATTTTAAAGGGTACTTTAGTGATATATACAGAACATTTTCTTCTAGAGTGCTTTATTTTTGAGGTTAAGTAGCCCAGACTGTCCTCAAGCTTATACATCTGTAACTGCCTTTACCCTCCTGTCTCCACTTCCTGAGTGCCAGAATTGCAAGTACCTATCACCACCTCTTCACTGCATTATGAGTCTTCAATTCTAAATTATTGAGGGAATAATTTAACCACCTTTTGACTCTGTTTCTTCATCAATTCTAGAAATGAATGTTAAAGTTCAAGTTCTATTCTAGAGGCTGTGGTGGTAGCTGTCAGTAGCATACTTGTGATTTATGCATGAGGACCTCAGTTCAATCCCTAGAACCCACGTGAAAATAAAATATAGCAAACCGCATGGTGGCATGTGTTTAGAATCACAGCCATTAAGATGCAGAGAGCAGCAAATCCCTGGGGCTCACTTGCCTGCTGTACCAGTTCAGTAAGTGACCCTAGTCCCAATGAGAGAGCCTGTCTTAAAACAAGGAGAGGATGGAACCTGAGCTTAGGATCTGGCCTTAATGTGTATATACACATGGCCCTAGCAACAGAATCTCCATGTTCTTACAGCTGAGTCGTCACAGTGCCCTATGAACTGGCCTCTGTTATAGACTAAAACAGCACTAACATGTCACATAAGATCAAAAGGAGGGATCATGACAAGAATGTGGCTGATGAAATATCCCACAAGGCCCATCTTCACCAAATCTCTGACCCTCTACGGGTTGTTCCCATGTGATGTCATCTTCCAGCAGTGGCTCAAGGCCTTCCTGTGCCCTCTAGTCCGGTACCTCCCCATCACTCTGTGGCCCACCTGCCTCTCCCCGATGCCCGCCTCTCTGGGTGTAAGCACAGCTGATGGCCTCCCTCTGTTATTGGCTGTTTTGGCACTAGGCAGATCTGCCTTCCCTGCCTGTGAGAGCAGTCCTAACATCATTGCCCTCCGCCAGGGATCTCGAAGGAGCTTTACAGCTCTAGCAGGTACTAGCAGCTGATATATGACACTAATATAGGGTTCACTTTTATTCTCCACCTAAAAAAAGATAGATTGTTCCAAGTTTAGACAGGCTGTAAAACCACGTGCTTCTGGAGCCCCACCGCCCTCCCCAGAGACCACTCTAATTGCTTTACATCCGTACAAAGGTTCCTTGTAATCGGGCTTTCTGCCTTCATTCGTCTTCTTTTCAGCCTCTTAGTAAAGACCTTAATTGGTCTTGGTGGGGCTTTTTTCAGTTAGTGCAACTATACCTTCAGGGCTGAACAAGTAGCAGACACTACCTGAGGGGAGAAAGCGGGGGAGATGGGAAAGACATCAATACTCCTTTACCTTTCAGAGTTTAATTAATGTGCTCAGAACAAGGAGCGAGCAGAAAGAATTTCTGCTCCTCCGGGACCCCGCTGCAGATCAGACATAACTGGGGTTAGGTGGAATTTTCTAGATCTCTTTCCCACTTCAGTCTCTGTGAACACTCATTAGCCTCGTAATTGTCTCACAGTAAACTGCTGTATCAGGTTTCCATCCATCTATGCTGGATCGAGTTGCTCCGGCATCAATAGACTGGAGTACTGGGGGATGCCTGTGAAGGAAAATAGCCTCTAATTTCTGTTTCTTAGCTACTAATTATTTAATAATACATTTTATTGCCTATTAAAATGTGGCATAACTTGCTTGTCAGCAAAACGAGATGGAAACTAATCATTTGTGGAGAAGGATAATTGGCGCTTATACAGATGGCTTTTTACCTCACGTTGGGTTGGTTGGTGTAGGTGGAGTTCCTCGCTGGGTTTCTCGGTTCTGGCCATGGGCTGCTCAGCGCTGCTAGGTGGCTAACTTTTACTTGCCCTTCCTTCCTTCCTTCTCCACGCCTAGTTTTCAAAGGTCCCAGTGGATTTTGTATCACACTGGAAACCACCTCACATACTGGAAAACGCTCCAGTAGTGAAATTGTTTAAACAAAGGGTGTTTTCATGATGGTTGGAATTGGTCAAAACTTAGGTTTTCATCTGGTTTTTTTTTTTTTCTTAAAAAAAAAATGGTGGTGTTGGTGGAGGAAGAGGAGGAGGAGGAGGAGAAGGAGGAGGAGGAGGAGGAGGAGGGAAGAAACCCATGTAGGAAAATTGGATCTGTTCCCAGCTCCCTCAAAGAACTTCACAAAGGTTTTCCTGTTTTTTAAGAGTGACCCCTTAAGGAATGTTGCATAAATTCCAGAAAATTGCCCCCCATTGATTCCTGGAGGTACATTAAAAAGCAAAGAGGGCATGTTAGGGGTGGGTGATTTGATGGCAGGATTAGTTTATGGGATCTAACTGAGGGGATCTAGTGTTTGAGCTGTAAGTGGGTAAAGTCAGCCAGTGTTTGTAGCAGGCCTGAGGATTTGCCAGCTCTGTGGTCCAGAATGTTTTCAAGGTGCTGACGTGGGAGAGAACAGCTTCCTACAAGCCTGACGGTGCACAGGCCAGCCTCAGGCAACTGTAAGCATGGGACGAGACTTCACGTGTTCATTGCAGGTCTAAAAAGCCTATGTGGTATGTGCCTATAACTAACTACCCTGCCAGGGAGGCAGACACAGGAAGCTCCAAGTACAGTACCTCAGTATGGAGATAAAGAGTTAACAAGGAAGGCACTTAATGTTGAACCTCAGGTATCAGTTATGCATGCTTGCACACCTATATGTTTACCTGTATGAGCATACAGATCACATGCATATGTCACACACTCTTTTTAAAAGAAGAAGAAGAAGAAGAAGAAGAAGAAGAAGAAGAAGAAGAAGAAGAAGAAGAAGAAGAAGAAGAAGAAGAAGATTTCTTTATTATTATATCTAAGTACATTGTAGCTGTCTTCAGACACCCAGAAGAGGGTATCATATCTCATTATGGATGGTTGTGAGCCACCATGTGGATGCTGGGATTTGAACTCAGGACCTTCAGAAGAGCAGTCAGGTCACACACTCCTTCATTAGTTAAACATAGTAAGGCCTTCTGTGTTGTCAACCCCAACACGTACTAGATCCCTTCCTCCCTGCTTTGGAAGAAATGCCTTTGTCCTTTAGGTAGCTCTGATGAGGTCTACCTGTACCAGAACATGTCACCTCTCTGCCTATTGTCACCATAGGCAACTACACTTCTCCCCATCAAGAAAGGGACCCTCTAGACTCAAACTTACACGCGTGCTGAACATTTCTAGTCCTGGGTAGATGCAACCTATGGAGAGTTCAAAGTGGGAAGTTAAATGCAGCAGAAATGGTTATTAGGCAAACCCAACTGAGTCTTTCATGGAAATACCAAAACCACAAGAATTCTTGAGAATCTGGAGAGGACCTGATATATGCAGAGAGGCTGATATATGCAGATCAGGAGTCTGCAGTGTAGGGGCTCTGTCATTAATTGCTTTTATGTCTGTGAAATGGCTCCTTTTAACATCACAGTGAGTTTTTAACCTGATGACAATGGGGCCTAGTGAAACACTTCAGTAAAACAGGAACCAGATAAGTATGGGGGCCAGACCCAGTCTGCCCTGTCCTGTATGCCTGCCTTTCCAATGTCTGCAGCCCTGCCTGCAGCCTTTCTCCTCTTCCCCTACATTTTCTTCTTTCCTCATTCTTTCCCCAGAGTGTCCACGCTTATCAGGGAAACCAGAGACAGAGCAACAAGTGCACATTAAGGTTCTGCACAAGAAAAGGCCTCAAAGCCCGATATACCATTGTAGGACCCAGTGTTGAAATGGTTCTTTCCAGAGAATTCAAAATACCACTTGCAGTCTCACTGCAAGTACATATGTTCCCTGGTATTCTCAGCCAAAAGAAAGTCACTTCAAGAAATAGGAGCAGGCTGTGGGAATGGCTCAGTAGGTGAAGTGCTTACTGTATATGCTACAGTTTGGATTCCTCAGGCCCATGTAAAAGCTGAGCACAGCATCTCAACACCGGGTAGGAGTCGTGGGGAGAAGAAACATTCAGATTCCTGGAGCCCACCAACCAGTTTTTGTTGTTAAAATAGCTAGCTCTGGGTTTTATGGGTCACTGTCACAAATAATAAAGTAGAACGCAATTGAAGAAAATGCATGATAGTAACCTAATTTTTTTTTTGTCCATGAGGTCTGTGGGTACTGGGGGTCCTGGCCAAGGTGGTGGTAGTTGTATGCCCTTAAATCTAATAGTGATATCTCTTCCATTTGCAGAGGGAAGGGAACTCACTTAGAGAACACTACATCTGGCTATGTCAGAAAGAAATGCACTTAGCTTTTACATTGTGGAGAAGCTAATGGGCATTTAGACAGTGAATGTTAGTTTGTTGTTTGCTTTGGGTTTTTGTCTGATTAATTGGCTCATTGCTTATAAGACAGGGTCCCATATATAGGATGCTTCTGGCCTTGAACTGTTGGCAGTGGTGGTGGTGGTGGTGTTGATGGGAGTGGTGATGGTGGTACTGTATGTTTCTCTATGTGATGCTTATATATATGGTACACCTGGACATGTATATTTGCCAAGAAGGCAGAGGTTCACATATAGTGTTTTCTTGGTTATTTTCCATGTTATTTATTGAGATAGTGGCTAGCTAGTCCATCCAGTCAGTTTACCTCAGGAATCCCATCTTTATTCCCTTATGAGAAGACTACAGTTGACCTGCCACCCTCGTCCACTGGTTTTAACACAGGTGCTTAGGATCCGAGCTCAGATCACCATGCTTGCACAGCAGGGACATTACTGATGACATTGTCCCGCCAACCCCCAACATCCTGCTTAGTTTGTTTCCTTAGGCTGAAAAGATCATTTGTTACGTCTGTTTGTGTCATGGGAGGTCTGAGGAGATGTGTTGGTGTGGGACCTGTGCAGTGGAGTCATGCACATGGAGGGACTTGTGAGAGTAATTTCGCTTTAAGGTTCCAAGTGCATGGACTGCTGCTTGTATCTGACATCAGCACGTCTTAATAATGCAGTGTGTACTTATTTATTGATCAGACCGGTTAAGTGGTAAGACATGAGAAAAGGGGCACTATTATCTGGTAATTGACCATATTGGAGAGTTAAGTGTTCTGACGAGGAACTGTGTTTAACCTCCTGATAAGATATATTTGAAGATAATGCCTGCTTTGGTAATAAGCCTAAGCTGCTAAGAACTTTATACTCTGGTGACATTAAACAATCCAGTTTTGATGATGGCCATTGTGGTGTTAATGACCAGATATTTCTGGAAGTCACTAGGAAGAGAGTTACTGGCTTTCCTAATTTGGGGTAGAGACACGGCTAGAAGAGGCAGGCATTATTGGACAACACTGTCTAGTGAGATATTCATTCATTCGTTCATTCATTTGTTCGTTCATGCAGACAGGGTCTCCAGTATTTCAGGTTATCCTTGTGTGCAGTTTGTATCTGAGTATACCCTTTTTTTTGGATATGGGTGTTCCCCCCCCCACTCTGTGTGTGTGTGTGTGTGTGTGTGTGTGTGTGTGTGTGTGTGTGTGTGTGTGTGTTTACCTGCATGTTTGACATGCCTGTGAAGGGCAAAAGAAGATCTCAGATCCCCTGGGTCCAGAGTTGCAGTTAACTCCCATGTAGGTTCTGAGAATCAAACTCTAGTCCTCAAGAGCAGCCAGTGTTCTTAACCACTGAGCCATCACTGTAACCTCAGATTATCATTAAAATTTCTTTTAATTATGTGTATCTGTGGGGGGGGGCGTGAAGGAGTGTTGGGGGGAGTCTATGACTATATCACTTGGAGCTAGAGTTATGGGCAGTTATAAATTGGCAAATGTGGACACCAAGTCCTCTACTAGAGCTCTAAGCACTCCCTGGGACATCTCTTTACCTCCAGCCTTCAGGGGAGTGCTGTATAAGAAAACTAGCTAAGTACGAGCCTGTGAGACTACAATCCAGCAAGCAGAATCCCGTCATAGTTTTTCCCTTTTGTTCCTGCCCTGACTTCCCCAAATGATGGAGTGTGACCTGGAAGTGTAAGCCAAATAAATACATGTCTTCATTCCCTGATCCACTTTTGGTCAGTGTGCTTTATCATACCAGCAGAAATCAAATGGTGACAGGTACCATAGACAGAATAGACAGTGCTTATGGGGTTATCATACTTGAGGTTAGTTTGTGAATGAGAGGTGACAAGGCTTCCACTGGTGCAGCCGTAGTGACCTGAGAGAGAAAGGAATTCTAAAGGGAGCTTAGATGTGATCTTTCAAACATCTGAAAGACTGGTAAGGAAGACACAGGGGTAGCCTGGGGTTCTGACTGTGAGAACAGCATCATTGTGATGAGTGGCCCAGCAGAAACTGAGTTTAAGAATGGGGAAGTCAGCTCCATTAGAGGGAAGTCTGGAGCATCTCTTGGAAACTGCTATGTGGTGGACTTCAGCCAAGAACTAACAATAGCTCCTTGGGTCAAAAATACAAAGACACTGTCGATAGCTGGGGCAGAGCTAGTGGTTAGCACACACAAAGCCATAAGTTCAGTCCTCATGATAGAGAAAATGGGAAAGGGAGCGGGAAGGAGGAGGAGCAGCAGCAAGAGGAGGGGGATGTACAAGAAGTGGAAGAAGAGAGTGGGGCAAGAGAAGAGGAGGAGAGTAGGGGTAAAGGTGGAGAAGGAGGAACAGGAAAAAAATTACTATTGATGTTTCAAAGATAAACATCCAGCAAAAGATACCATTAAAGGTATTATTCGGTCTGTAAAAGACTGATATAGCAGAAGGATATAAAAAAAGCATTCAGTGCAGGGATGGTTTAATATACGGAAATCCATCAATGTTATACACTATATAAACAAACTCAAAGATAAAAACCACATGATCATCTCCTTAGATGCTGAGAAAGCATTTGGCAAAATCCAACACCCATTCATGATAAAGGTCTTGGAAAGATCAGGAATTCAAGGCCCTTACCTAAACATGATAAAAGCAATCTACAGCAAACCAGTGGCCAACATCAAGCTAAATGGAGAGAAGCTGGAAGCAATCCCACTAAAATCAGGGACCAGACAAGGCTGCCCACTTTCTCCCTACCTATTCAATATAGTACTTNAAAAAAAAAAAAAAAAAAAAAAAAAAAAAAAAAAAAAAAAAAAGCATTCAGATGGGACAACAGCAATCATCCGATCCATGGAGGGAACAAAGACAGGACGCTTCCAAACACTCCTAGCTCTGCCGCCACCAACATTCAGCAAAACCCATTTCATAAAGCATCTAGGGTCGGGTCGAGGTTGCATTAGAATTGCTCAAGAGGAAGAAGTATATAGCAGTGCTTATGGGGTTGGGGTATGAAAGAGTGCCACAGCCCAGCCTGAAGGAGAGGCAGAGACAAAAAGCGGGTGTGCATTTGAACACAAGGAGGAGATGTTTGTGTGCTGGGGTTGCTCACTGACAGCATCAGAAATTTAAATTCAGACTGACCAAGAGTTCCACCTCAGGCCTACCATTTACCAGATAATGACTTTATTCATGATGTTCTTCTGTGAGTTCTGTGTCCTCATTCTCAAATGAAATTAGCTCTCCCACTTTATAGAGTTACATGAGAATTCAGTGAAGTCAAGACCCTAGAGGGGTTGGAGAGATTTCTCAGTAGGTAAAGTACTTACTATACACATGTGACAAGCAGGGTTCAGAACCCCAAAACCCATGTACAGTCAAGTGTAAGCATGGTAATTTACCTTTAATCCTAGCACTCAGGAGACAAGATACAGGGTTTTCCAAGGACAAACTAGCTGTCTAAACCAGCCAAATCATTGAGCTAGGTAAGATGAAAAACAATCAGAAGAATCAGTGACCTCCACCTCTGGCCTCCACATACATATACAGACACATGCACTCATGGTTGCACATGCATTTACTCTTATATGCACACTACATACATGTAAACATACCTCCACATATGATAGTTTCACATGCACATTATGAACATGGAAACACATTACTGCATAGACTATACTTTCACGTGCACATTACATACATATAAACATATGCCTACATATAGTATACTTTCACATTCATACTATATACACTCTTAAACATGAATATACTCCCACATATATACTGCATATATGTGAATACATGCCTGCACATACATATCCTCCTACAGGCAGGATATGTACCCATGAACACTCCTACATGCAGATGTACACATGAACACTGCCACATGCGCATACACATGTGGTATAGCATGCAGAGCTCAGAGGATACTTGGTGAGTGATCTTGTTCTTACATGCTTGCTTTCTGGTTGTAACCTTCTTATAAGAATGGAAGGCAAGAGGCTAAGATATTAAAGAGATACATGGAAGTAAAATGTGACTCAAAAAGAGTACATTGCAAAAGAGGAAGGACTAGTGCTCCTACATAAGGAGAGAAGGGATCTGATAGGATGAATTAAGAAGGGAAGTTAGGTTATATGCTCCAGCAACAAGTAGCCCTCATATCTACGTTGGCTCATGTAACATCAATGCCTTATTTTGCAGTGTATGTCCAACATAAAGCAGAAAAGAGCATCGTTTATCTCGGTCCCTGAAGGACCCTGGCTGATAGAGGTGCCATCTCAGTATTTGTTTCTTGGGTCACATCAGAAGGCACATCACAGATCTCTCCAATCTCAAGAGCACAAATCTACAAGAAATGTTTGGCCGAGCAGTGGTGGTGCACACCTTTAATACCAGCACTTGGGAGGCAGAGGCAGGCCTCTGAGTTCGAGGCCTGCCTGGTCTACAGAGTGAGTTCCAGGACAGCCAGGGCTATACAGAGAAACCCCGTCTTGAAAAACAAAAAACAAAAACAAAACAAGAAATGCTGGGTGAATGGTTCTGATAGCAGCAGAGAGCTTAGAGCTGTGTCAGTGACTGTGGAAGTCAAAAGCCCTAGCATCTGCATCTGCTTTCTTAGCAATGACGGCAGCAAAACCGTGATCTGCCATGTGTAGTGAGGGATTTGACAAGAGCAGTAAACGGTCGAAACAGCCGTTTTGGTAAAATAATTAAGCAGGAACACAGACGCAAAGGCAAGGGAGGTTGTCCTGGTTAAATATTTATCATCGGAGCTGCACTCAGAATGGAACAGTGATGGCAGCTGCAGTTCAGCTGTAGCTTAAAATTAGAAGCTACCCATCGATGATAATTATCCCACGGGGGTGATTTCCCCCATAACGGCACATAGCCAGGGAGGGAGGGATTGCAGAAAGCAAACCTGCTTGGAAGCAGAAGAGAAACCACTGTGCAGAGGCAGAATGCAGGAGACAGTGATGGGCCTTCCAGGCAGCTCTCAAAGCCAGGTCCTTTTGCTTGGTCAGTGCATCTGCCAGGAGCCCAGCATTCTGGCAGTCAAGAAATTTGGGACTTTAGGACTTTATCCTTGTTCTCCAAGAGTGTACCACTCAAGGGGACAAGGTAATGCTACAAGTCTGTGGATCATACCCTATTCAGCATTTCATGGAGAAGATGAGAACAAAGCCAGGCGTTGAAGCGTAGCTTATTGTGGAGGAGGGGAAGGAGGGAGGAGTGATTAAAGGGTAGTGGTGTGATGGAAGGTCTGATGACGGGGTCAGTAAAGATGTCTGTTGGCAACAAGAAGCAGAGAGCAGCTGGTACGACCCACATGACACTTGCACAGAGTGGTGGTGACGGTGGGGGCAGTGGTTCAGAGGTGGTCTGTGCGGAGGACCACAGCCTACTGCTCTTGGTTGCCTGGAGAGACCTTGTAACAAGAGAGATCAATTCAGAGACTTCATGTTATTACAAGTGTCTTTTCTGCCTCTGAGACTTTATGATTCCACAGTATCTCTAGTGGCAAGCTTCAATCTTCCTCAAACATCTGTCCTGTGTTGTGTGTTTCTTTTGTACTTTTGGCAATAGAGGCCACAGCCCCATGCATGCTAGGCAGATGTTTTCTTGATTATCCATGCTCTCAGTCCAACACTGGAAGATTCTAGGCAGATGTTCTACCACTGAGCCATTTTTTAGTCCCTCACTTGGTATTCTAGGCAGGTGTTCTACCACTGAGCCCTACTCCCAGCTTCTCACTGGGGAATATAGGCAGGTACTCTCCCACTGAGCCACAACCCCAGTCCCTCACTGGGAGATTCTAGGCAGGTGCTTTACCACTGAGCCACACCCCCATCCCCTTACTGGAGGATTCTAGGCAAGTGCTCTACCACTGAGCTACATCCCCCAGCCCCTCCATGCATATCCTAGAGACTTCCTTTTGAAAGGGATAACTATAATTAAAAGATGTTGTGATGTAGGTGCATAGAAGATGGTGGAACCAGGATCCAGGACCCATAGTCTAAAAAGGCCTTATTGTCAGGCAAAGCTTCAGGGTATAGCTGTGGACCTGGCAGACCTATGACCTGTCAGAGACCTGTTAGGATCCTGGAGGACAGGTAGTCTGCTGCCCATTCAACACATTTTGCAAGTGGAATCATGGGATATTTGACTCACTGGATTTAGCCACTTTGGCTTGTATTTCTCTTGGTTTAAAATTTTGTGCTATGGATCTGCACTGCCATCATATCTTATCATTTGCATATTATCAGCTACTTATAAAGTGGCTCCACTTTACATCCCCGCCAGTGTCCTCTCAGGATTCTACTTTTCCAGTATCTTCACCAGCACTTGCTATTTACATCTGATTGTAGCCATTCTTTTGTGGTTCTAATTAGGTGTGTGTGGTGGACAGTACATTTACCCATGAGTACAGTTGTCCATAGAAGCAGGAGGAGAGCTGTATCCCCTAGAGCTGGAGTTACAAGTTGTGGGCTGCTCAATATGAGTGATGGGGGCCAAACACCAGCCCTGTGTGAGAATAGCGGATTCCTCTAACAACGGACCCATCTCATCAGCCTTTTTGTGCCAGAGTTCTTTGATCAGAATCAAAAGTTAGTTTTCAAACTAAGACATAAAATAGCCCATTTTGAATATTTTGACAGAAGATGGAGATGCAGATGTTAAGGTATCATGAGCAGAAGGATGACAGGAGGTGAAAGGCTGGAATTGTCAAAGGTGCCAGACAGAGCCTGTGGGGTTTGTAATGCTGCCCCATCTTGCTACAGACAATATTCTGGTTGCCCATTCATTCCAATTCCTCCTCTTAGCCTTTGATACCACTACATTTACCTTTTTTGTTAAAAAAAAAAATACCAATGTTCAGGACTTAGTTTTGGCCAACTGAATCAAAGCAGTTAAAGACCAGTATCTGTAATTTTAAAATCTCTGCACTCCTCACATGATTTGCTTCACAGTAAGGGTCGAAAAGCACTGTGGTAAATAATTCAGCAGGATTAAATAGCAGAATGAATTTATTGATCATCTGCGACACTCAGATAACCATCTGCCTTTCATTTTGACCGTAAGCATTCCTGATACACACCTGCTAGCTGAATTTGATCTAATAAGCACGAAGCATACTCGCAGAGTACAGCGTCTTCTGTGACTGACAGCAGAGTAAAACCTGGTTTTACTCTGCTTTCCTTTGTGTTACTGTGACCGACCAAAGGCAGCTTGGAGGAGGAACGGGTTTTTCACCTTATAAGTTTCAGACCAGACCTCTCTGAGAGAAATCAAGATAGGAACTTGAGCAGAAGCCATAGAGGAGTGTTTGCTGTCTCTCATAGGTTTATGCTTAGCTAGCTTTCTTACACAACCCAGAGCGACCATGCCTAGGGAATGGTTTCACCCACAGTGGACTGGGCTTCCTGCATCAGTTAATGAATGAGAGAGTTCCACAACTGAAAGCATGGGAAAGAGGGAGAAAAGAAAAGTTGAGTTTTTTGCACTTTTATTTGGTTATAGTGGTTTCATATTTATTAATTAATTTCAAAATATGTCTGTCTTTGTGAGTTCAGCCTGCACTGATGCTGTAGAAGTTAATGAATCACTTCATTGATTAGTATCTTTTCTAAGGCATTAATTTGGCATAATGTGTCACTAATATCGTAACTATTAGCTCATTGGGTACCAGTATTTCTTGTTATATTGCTCTGAGCTGCTACTCTTTCTTCATGAACTTGGACTTTGTAATTAACCTGATGTGTGTAGATGGCAGAGAGAAGATAGAGGAGGTGAGGTTTCACACTTGAGCCTATCTGAGGACTATGGTACATTTTATGCTCTGGGACAATGGAAGGCCATTTTTGTCTCTTCTTTAGACTGTATGTCTAATGAAGAAGCAGGAACGGAGGAGAACTGAGTTGGAATACTATTCCATTAGATAGGCGCCAGGCTGCCAAGGCTGAGGGCATGAGATTTCACAGTTCAGACCCATCTTCCTCTAGGCAGATCAAATGTCCCTGCCCTGAATGTGACCTACAAATGAAAATTCACATTCCAGAAAGAAGAGATAGAGAACTCAGAAACCTTAATAACTGGACCTGTGTCCTTGTCCCCATCTGGTCCCCAGAGCTCTGGTTTCATTGTAGGTGGAGATGAAGGGGTATGGAGGAACTGTACTAGGGATCTGGAAGGGGCCTGCATTTTTCTGTTACTAGGTGTGTCCAAACACATTCCTCTGAATTCTTTACTATTCTTGTTGCTGTGACGAAAACACGGGACAAAAGCAACTTAGGGAAGGCAGGGTTTGCTGTGGCTCAGGATTCCAGTGTGCAGCCCATCATAGCAGGAAGATTCATAGCAGGCACATGAGGCAGCTGGCTCCATTCACACTCAGGAGCAGAGGGACGGCTACCGTTTCTCTTTTCTGTTTAGTCCTGAGCCCATGGGATACTATCACAACACATTCAAGATGACTCTTCCTTCTTCATTTAACTCCCTCACACATAAGTCCAGAGGTCTATTTCTCAGGCAATTCCAGGTCTTGTTGGGTTGATGGTCAATATTAATCAACACATTTTTGTCTCAGAGACCAACATGGAGTGCAGGATACAGCTTACTTATGTAGCACCCACCTAGCTTGCATAAGGCCTTGGATTTGAACCTCTCTCCCATCCCCAGCACTGCAAAATCAAACCGCAAACAATCACAAATGAACTGATACATGACGTACTGCTGCTAAGTAGTCTTGAGCTCATTTAATCTAGATGAAGAGGAAGGGTCGAGGTGAGGTGCACCATAGAGAAAACTGAGCAACTGGGTAAGATTTGCTGAGTGTCTTTCTTTCCACTGGCTGTCTCTGGGGCATTCTGGCCTGTTTCAATGTAAACTCTCCTACCTGCATATCTTCCTGTTTCTCCCCCACTGCACAAACACCACTTTCATTCCTTCTCAAATAAAACCATGTGACTTTCAAGCTGCAACCTGGAGTCTATGACAGATCCTTAAAAACAAAGAAGAAGCTAACTGTGTTAATGGCTTCCTCTTGGAGAGCACAGGCTTGCTTGTAAGGCCCAGAGGACTCATCTGCTCGAACGGAAGGGTATGGAGTCATCAGTCCTGGGAGATGCGCTCCATTAAGACAAAGAGGGAGTTGTCATGGGCAGGGGGGGTGGGGGATCTGCCCTGCTGATGAAAGTAGCTGTCAAATTAGCGGGTCTGGAAGTTGTAACACACGTTAGGAACTGCTCAAGTTCACACCAGAGCAACCCGCTCCATCCGTCTTTCTCAGTTTACATTTTAATTGGCTTGTAGTTAAGTTTTTTAAACACCAAGAGATTGCTGACATACACTGTAATATCGTGTGAATAATTGATGGAAGGTTTGCTCAAGACAAGCTTTTTCCTTTTGATTTGAGGATCTTGGGCCCGGAAGGGGTAGAGGAAGACGACTGGGAGGTTTGGTAGGAGGGGCCAGAACAGATGAGCAGACCCGAGTGTGTGGGGAGTGAGGCATGGTGGATGTTAAATGCCTCTCTGCTGGTGTAGTCCACTGCGTTGGGGATTTCAGGAGGTTTGTACAATACAGCCTTATTAATAACTATTCTGTCAAGAGAGCTCCCAATTAAATTGAGTTTGGCTTATTCCTCCCTCTTGGTTTCTTCATATGTGCGGATATGAAGTCTCTCCAACATGAGTATTAGATAACAAGGGAGGTGCTTTCTTGCCTTTGTGGTTGTGTTTTTTTTTTGGGGGGGGGGGCTGAAGTCTAGTTTGGTTTTAATGACTTCTTGCACTACTGAGAATTTGCTTGTTTGTGAATGCAAGACCTAGCATCCTCTCCCCCTGTACTCTCACCCCTCAACTGTCTGCTTCCCTCCAGCTCTTACCCTTATCCAGAGAAGATGGAACTCCTATCAGTTGGCAGCCATCCTGGCTGTGGGACTGCTTTTGCTGGACAGCTAAGAGTCTAGAATATCACCTAATTAAGGCCTGGGGGAGAACCCGCTTCCTCTCAGCAACAGGCGTTCCTTCTTATTACAAAAGAGGTAAATGATAGAAAGAACGGGGAGTTAGAACAAGCCAACTGAAGCCACGATGAGGTCACTGTGGTTTCTGCTTCCTCTTCATCCTTAATTCTATTGCCAGTGAACGTAGATGCAGTCGTATGGATTGTCTAGAGCTCAGGTATTTCTTCCCTGCTGTTACCTCGTGAGTACTCTCCTTTGTAAACATTCTAAACACGGTAAACATTCTAATGACCAAAGGGTTTTTGAAGGGTTTTTAAGGTGTGTGCACCAGCCATCTAGGACCTCACTCCTCTCTTTACGTTAAAATAAAGCCTTGAGGGAGTCTGAGTAGATGGCTCAGGGTCTAAGCATACATTCTGCTCATGCAGGAGGGGGATTCTGTCCCCAGTGCCCACATCAGGGGGCTCACCACCACCTCTAACTCCGGATCTGGTGACCCCTTCTGGGATTCTCTGTCACCTGCCCTCCCATCAGTAGCACCCCGCCCCACACACACACACACACAAACATACACGCACTTATAATAAAACACTTTTTTTAAAAAGTATAATTTATGTTTTAAAATCAACTTTAGAAATGTAATAAATATATTATGGATAAATTATGTTGTTATTGTTTATATTATGCCTTTATTTATTCTGCCCTGAGTGATAGAATTTCCATGTGAAACTAAGTCAGTCTCCAGTGAAGATCAGCATTGTCTCTGGAAATATTTTGTCTAGAAAAGTAGGATGAAACAGATTTTTAATTAGTGAGGTTAATAATCTCCTATTAAAAATGGTGGTGACATTCAATCAGAAGTTCTCTGAAATTATTGAGGGCCCCTCCCTCCGGAGATTTCTTAATCACAAAGCCTATTCGTTAGGCTTAATGTAGGCTACTATTTTTTTCTTTACCAATTGGTATATAACTACCTAAGACCTCGTGTAATCAGTTGAGATGCTATAAATGTATTGCCTGTCAACTGCAATAAAAAAGAAGGCAGTTAATTAAAGGGATGTCTTGCTGTTAAACCAACTTGCAGTCAATTGCTTGTAAGTAACATTTAGTTTGACGGGCAGTCAAAGGGCAGAGAAATCAGTGTCCCAGCATGACTAGCTTCTGAAACATAAATGAGAGAATGAGTTTATTGAGGTGGAGATAAGCAGCCTAACAATTGGCACAATGTTTTTTTTTTCCTCTTTGAGAAAAAAAAATTATTAGATGGCACATACTTTTAATCCCCCGTACTCAGCAAGTAGAATTGGGTGGATCTCTGAGTCTACAGTGTGTTGCAGGAAAGCCAGGGCTACACAGAGAAACCCTGTCTTAAAAGAGCAAAAAAGATTGCTCAGCAGTTAAAACTACTTATTGTTCTTTGAGAGAATCCTACTTGGGTTCCCAGGACCTGTACCTGGTGGCTCACAACTACCTGTAACTCCAACTTCACAAGCTCTGACACCTTCTTCTGGCCTCCACGGGCATCAGCACACACATATGTACACACACGTGTACACACACGCACACACACATATACAACAAAGAAACAGCCCCACCCCACCCACATTTGAGAGAGTTTAAAACCAAAAGGGCTCCAAGTGTTCACTCTGTTTTGGATCTTAACATAACTGAACTTTTGTCTTAGTGTAGACAGTGGTTTTTCCCAGTATTAATATGGCTGGTCGCTCGCATACTTCAAAGAGAATGTTAGTGACTGAGTTCTGGTGTCTTTAGGCCAAGGTCTGTGCTGTATAGATAGAGTTCATCTCTTTTGAAGCCTGTAGAATGTCTCTACCAGTACATTAATTGTAGAGCAAGTGCCCTTCAAACCCTCTGTTGGGGGAAAGAGGGAAGGTGTCTCCATGTTCTCCACTCCTGTGATCCACTCTTCCTTGATAAGCTGGACTAGAAGAACATTCTCTTAGTGTGTGTGTGTGTGTGTGTGTGTGTGTGTGTGTGTGTGTGTGTACACATGCCTGTGTGCACTTGCCCATGTAAACATGGATAAAGAGCATAGGCCACGTCAGTGCTTTCCTCTATTGCTCTCAACCTTAACGTTTGAGACAGGGTCACTCACTGATCCTGGAACTCAGCCTTTTACCTGGGCTCACTGGCCAACAAGCCACCAGTTTTCCTGTCTCGATTTCCCATGCTAGACACAGGCGTCCTCACCTGACTTCTGCATGAATGCCCGAGATCTTAACTCAGATCCTATACTTACACCCTCAGTCAACCCTAGCCCAGCTAGCCTGCCCGCCCTCCCTCCCTCCCTCCCTCCCTCCTTTCCAATGTATTTTGGCACGCCAAGCTGGTAGGTAGGCAGAACTCATTTACCCCACAGCTCCCAGGGAAAGTTTATTTCCAAGGACACAGAACTGATCCTGTATTCTAAGTTTTGAGTTTTGCTTAGAACAAAGCACCCCCCCACAGGAGAGGTTTTGTCCTGTGTAGATTCACATGGATATCGGAGGCTAGCACTCTTAGCAGTGAGGCTCTTTTTAGGTCCTGTCGGAGGCTGTTGCACTCTGGAGACCAGGCAACCTCAGCTTTTCCGAGTGCCCACGTCAACATGGATGTATGTACCAGGGGTTTACCAGCCTCACCTAGCTTCTCTGTGCTCATGTCTACTATTTCATAAATGAGAATTTCTTTTTGTCTATTCCCATCTTGAGCCCAGCTTGGCAATATGGAATGCAGAAAAGGTTACACAGCTCATTGCCACTCCCCAGTCGGGCCTTTCAGGAGGCAAAGTTAATGTGTAGCCTGCTTAACAGCCCGTCAATAGCAATATTTGTAACGATCCTACCGTTCTGTGGAAGAAAAGTATTCATTACTCTGAGAAGGAAAGAAGGAAAGAAGGAAGGAAGGAAGGAAAGAAGGAAAGAAAGAAAGAAAGAAAGAAAGAAAGAAAGAAAGAAAGAAAGAAAGAAAGAAAGAAAGAAGTCAGTTGAGTTAACGCAGCCTGTGCAGGAGCTGTGCTGTGTTCAGAACCCTGACATGTTAAGCTGGACAGAGTTTGCCATTGGAGATTTGTCTTCTTTCCTGGGCTCTTAAGAATTAGCAACTTCTTGGGGTTAGAGAGGTGGCTCAGTGGTTAGGAATACTGCTGCTCTTTTATAGGACGTTGGGTCCCAGCATCTACCACCCTCGCCAGGTGGCTCCCAACCGCGTGGAATTCTATTTCCAGGAGATCCTGTCCCCTTTTCTTACCTCCATGGCCACCTGCAGTCATACAAGTATACCCCTAATCCACGCACATAAAGTAAGTGCATGAAGCCTTTAAGAAAATGACTAGTAAATTCTAAACCACCTGTTTCTGAATTGCTATAGTAATCGGTATTATTATTCAAAATTATTCTTTCTATTATGTTTCTATGAGCAATATATTTGAAGGAGGGTTGGGGGGAATTACTTTTTGAAACAGGGTTTCTTTGAGTGGTCCTGACTGTCCTGAAACTTACTTGATAGACCTGGCTGGCCTTGAACTCAGAGATTTTTCAGCCTCTGCCTCTAAATCACTGGGGTTAAAAACATGCACCACCACACCTGGCATATTTTAAATTTTTTTAAGTACCCAGAAATTATAGAATTATACCAGATGCCACCATGAACTATAATATTTCCCTAAAAACATCTTGACTTAAGGACTGGATCTGAGAAAGAGAGACACAAGTTTGAAGAAATAGACAATTTTGCCTTTTCTTGATTAATAATTTTCTTGAATGAGGAAGCACTCAGGTTTCTGTATCGCTTTTGGTTTCTACATCATCACAGGGAGCAATTGTTGCTGCTTCTGAAGACATGAACTAAAAGGATGTCTCCATCAAATGGAGCGTTAGAGCATCATCATTGGCTGTTATTAGAAGCTTTTAGATGCTGTCATATGAACTTCCCATGAATCTATTACTTTCTTTCTCTTTGCTTCTCAACATATAACATAATGAAGCTTGTCTCCTAGAGCATGGCTGCTCACACTTGTTCTGTAAAAACCAGGTAGTAAATTGTGTGTGTGTGTGTGTGTGTGTGTGTGTGTGTGTGTGTATGTGTATGCATGCGCATACCTCCTTGTGTATATATATATGGACATATGGGTGTCACAGGACAATCTCAGTTTTATCTCCCCTTCAGTTTTTTCATCTTTTTCTTTTCTAAAATTGTTTGACACCCTCATACATGTACATAATAAATTTCGGTCATTTTGACCCTGGGTTTCATCTGTGACTGTGTGGTTGTTTAAGAATGCCTAGCCCAGGGAGTGGTCCTATTTGGAGGTGTGTCCTTATTGGAGGAGGTGTGTCTTTATTGAAGTAGATGTGTCCTTGTTTGAGTAAGTGTGCCCTTGTTGGAGTAAGTGTGTCATTGTGGGTATGGGTTATAAGACCCTTATCCTAGCTGCCTGGAAGCCAGTCTTTTCCTTAGTGGCCTTCAAGTGAAGATGTAGGACTCTCAGCTCCTCCTACACCATGCCTAACTGAATGCTGCCATGTTCCTACCTTGATGATAATGGACTGAACCACTGAACCTTTAAACCAGCTGCAATTAAATGGTGTCCTTATAATATTAGCCTTGGTCATGGTGTCGTTTACAGCAGTAAAACTCTTAAAACAGACTCCCTCAGTCTCTTGCTGAAATTCTTCTCAACAAATCTTGCTCCTGTCTGTATGCCTTCTTTTAGCATGTGATCACTGAGTTTAATGAGAAATCCTCACTCCACCCTGTATGTGGTGTTATTTACCAGAAGAGGGGCAAATTTCCAGAGACTTCACCAGTAAATGACATCCTCCTTTCCAACAACCATTAGTTGTCCATAGCCTTCAGGGAGAGGCGGAGCCTTCCAGGCCTCTCCTCCTATTCTGAAATGCTGAAGTGCATGCGGTCAAGCACAGTAGCAACGTGCTCATGAGTGGTTGATACTTCATTTCTAGAAGGCATCTTGTGCTGCTCTCATCCCTGTCTATCCTCTGGTTTTTACATTTCTTTCACCCCCTCTTCTGTGACATGAGTCTCTCACAGGGTTTGAACTTGGAAGGTGGACGAGGCTGTTGTCCAGAAGGCTAGGTAGGGATCCTTCTGTCTTTGTCTACCCATCTCTGGGGTAACCAGCATACCCTATCATATCTATTTTGCTTTTTCTTTTGTGTTTGTGCCAGGATCACTACACAGGTCTGCGTACCTGTGAGGGAATCACTTTACTATTGGATTCGTCTCCCTTGCTCTCCCTGTGAGCATTTACAGGTCTCTTTACCCTCCTCCTCGTTGGTACTAAACACATGGCTTCCTTATCCCTGTTTCTTAGGCATAGATGAGCAAACTTGCTCTATAAATGCCAGCGAGTATCTTAGCGTGTGTTCATTGTTTTGTGTTTTGCCCCCCCCCCCCCTTCCCAACAATTTACAAATGTAACACCAAGCTCATGGAGTGCGTCTGCAGGCTGCAGCTTGCCAAAGCACATCCTGGAGAATCCTGAAGTGCATTCTGGGATGGGCATACGTAGGCTCTTGGTCCCCTGGTTCCCTTTTCTACTGTGGCTTTGTTCTTTCCTGGTCACTGACTGTCTCAGAGTGGTCCCCAGAGCCTATTCTCCCTGTGATGTAATGGTGTGAAATGGTGTTTTCAGCTGAAGGCCTGAGGCGGGGGAGGGGAGCATCCCTAATTAGCCTGTGCGGTTTGTGTCTTGATCCTTTTTATCTTCAATGGGCTTCTGCTAGGAGAGGATAAGAAAGTGCTTAATTACAGGCATGTTGTCATATTCGCAGCATTTGCCTGCCTGATGAAGAAAGAAGGTCCCTGAGATGGAGTGCTCTATCAGAGGGTGTCTTTGGGAACCACCTGATATTTTTTCTTCCTTCCTAATCATTCTATGTCCAGAGTGATCCTGAAGGAAACCTCAGGTCATTGCCCTAATCCATCATCTGCCCCTAGACATCTGGCCTGTGTGAAGCATGGCAGATGTCCACCAGTCAGACCCTGCCACTGACTTGGTATGGCTTTGTAGAGTCTTGCTTGCTTATTTATTTGTGAATCTCCTTAATTTCAGGCATCTGGAATGTCTTTTCAGTAGGTTTCTGGTCTCACTAACCAAGGAAGAAGGAGCATTAGCCTAGACAATGTGCCCCCACTTTCCCTGGAAGCCTGAAGTCTGTTGGTACAGTCATAACGCTTTTGTACTCTTACAGGCACATGCATGCATCTGTTATGGAGTTTTCCTTGTTGATTATCTTAGTGTCGTGAATATGCACATCTTGCAGTGTCAATATTACCATCCTACAATAGCATCATTATCAATCCTCAGATTTTTTTTCTCCACCTTTCCCAATTGTATCTCCATGGAACATGAAAGCCTAAGTCTTAGTCTGTCATTGTCCAGCCTGTTTGGTCACCCTTTACTTATTGTTTTCACAACCTAGGTATGGCACGTAGGTGGGGTCATTTTATTCGTCCTACTATGAGCTGCTCCATTCATTTAATATAGCACTCTCAAGGTTGGCCTGGCTTGTCCCTTATGTTAGAATGCCCTTTCCTTTCTGTGTCTGATCTCTGTTGCTAGGGGAAAACACTCTGACTGTAAAAAACTTAGGGGAGGAGAGGGTTGATCTCAGCTGGCGGGTTATATAGATCATCTCTGAGAAAACTTGAACTTGAAGCAGAAACCACGGAGTGATGCTACTTGATAGCTATCTGGAAGGCTCATGCTCAGATAGCTTTTTTATGTAGTTCATAACTACCTGCCCAGGGAGTGGTGCCGCCCACAGTGGGCTGGGCCTTCCTGTGTCAATTAGCAATGAGGACAATCCCTCATTGACATCCCCACTGATCAACCTGATAAGGGCACTCAACTAAGACTCTTTTCAGGTGAGTTGCTTGCTGTGTCAAGCTGACAGTTAACTGCTAACTGTGATACCTTTTAAGGATGAGAAACATTCCCCTGTAGTTACATGTGACATTTAGTTTGCCCACTCATCAGTGGGCACTTGGATTACTTCCACATTGTAATTCTTGTACACAAGATTTCTGTGAACACATGAGTGTAGGTTTTTATCTCTGTTGTGTATGAAGTTTCAAGTTATTTTTGCACCTTTTGTGAAAAGGTCTTTTTAAATTCTCTTGTTTTTAAGTTTTTGGGGGTCCATGGAAAGTAGGAGTGTGGAGCCAACCAACCTGGGAGCCTCCTGCATGCTAAGCAAGTGCTCTGCCACTGAGCATACGCTACAACCCTTACTTTAAGCTTTCTTTTTGTATCATCTATCATAGCATAAATTTTTATCTCAAAGAAATCAGTTTTAACTGCAGTATACAAAAATATCTAAATAATCAGTCTCTATTCATTCTGTGCTCCAGGCTCTAAGCTCAGGTCTCTATGTAGATTGGTATATTCAAGGCTATCAGTATGTTCTCTTTACGTTACAGAAAAAGAAAGACCTAAAGCGATTGAGAGGTTGCCAAGCAATGGTAGTACATGCCTTTGTTTAATCCTAGTATTTGGGAGGCAGAGGCTGGTGGATCTCTTTGTCTCTGTGAGTCTTAGGCTAGCCTACAGAGCATTTTCAGGAGTCCACAAAAACAAACAAACAAACAGCGAGCTTGAAAGGTATGCCCAGACACACAGGGCTGTGTGGCAGATAGGGCTTCCTTCTGAGCCAACAGCTCTAAATATCATGAAGCCATTCATGAGAGTCGTCCCCACTCATACAACTCATTCCCTCCTCACCTCCCATGCCATGATGCCCCTTACAAGTGCAAAATCAAGGCTGGCAAGATGGCTCAGAGAGCATTGCTGCCAACCCTGAATACCTAAGTTAGATCTTGAGACTTATAGGATAGAAGGAGAAAACTAACATCTCTACTTGTGCCCTGAGGCATAATGCATGCATGTACACAAGCATGCACGCATACACACACACTAAACATTTCATAAATTAAGTTCCAAATAAAACTGTATAGTGGTATATAATATATAAACTTTCTTCACTAAAGTGGCATGCACGCATATAGTATTAATGTTATGTCTACTGATGAAATTTGTTAGTATCTGTAAAAATCAAAAGACATCTAGAATTATGTGTGTGCATTCCTATGTGTGTGGGAGTGTATATATACACTGTGCATGCATGCATGTAGAAGCCAGATGTCAACACTGGACTCTTTCTTCCTCCCTGTCTACCATATTTAACACAGATCTCTGACTGAATCTGAACAATTGTCTAGCCCTTTGAGCCTTGGAGCTCTACCTGTGTGTGTCCCCAGTGCATTTGTGAAAATCCCGACCCTTTCATGGATGCTGGGGATCTGCATTTAGTGTCTCTGCTTGAATATCAAGCGAGTATCCAACTGAGCCCTCTCTCCAGCCTCAGGACATCTAAAGTTTTAAGCTATGGTCTGAGCGTGATTCGGACTCCCCCTGGGTCTGTATTTTTGGTTTTGCTAGAACATTATTTCATCGGCCCTTATGTTCATCTTCGTATTCGTGCAAAGGGCACTGCCTTTTGAACTGCTCTTAGGCATTTCCTGACTCCTTTGAGTTATTGCCAGGGATAAGCCAGGTTCTCTCATTACTGCCCACTCCCGCCTCAGGGTAAGAATCAGTGCCAAACACGTAACAAATTGTCCTGGAGAAGAACTACTACACTGGATTTGAGTTCTTTAAGGAGATAGAACTGAGGCCACTCTCTGGGTTGGTCAGAGGGCTCTAGGGAGAGAACACTCTAGTCCTAAATAAAAGCTGAACTAGAGCATCACATGAGGCATACTGGCTCCCTTGAAGACTTGTCAACTCCCTGGCAGTAGAGGTATTTAGCTCTCAGCCAGATGGTGCTGAGCGGACCAGAGGAAGAAAATATTCCTAAGACGGGTGAGAGATTTCTCCATCTCCAGTGTGTGTCATGATAAACGCCACGTGTTCTCCAATTCCAACCCGTGTAATCTTGTTCCTTAAGAAGGCAAGAGCTAAGATGCCCACCTGCATTATTGATTTCAAAAGGGGCTGAGAACCGTGCTGTATTTATAAGTGTCAAAGAAGCAGAAATTATTTATATCAGACCCAGATCATGGTCAGAAGACAACTGGATCCTTTTCAGACCAGATTCTCCAGAGTGCAGACAAAGCAATGGTAAGCAATGTCTGCAGTGGTTTGACGACTATATATTGATTGTTTGATTTATCGACTTATGTAGCTCTCTTGGGGTTCTTTAGTGTCCAACCAGAGAAAACAGGTACTTGCAGAATTGGACTTGACTTGAGCACAAATGGCATTTCTCCTCTTTTCTGATTCCTGTGGCTCCAAACTTAACCCAGATCAGCACAAACGCTGCCACCCTGGCTCCCCCGCAGTCTCAAAGTGCTCAGCATACAGGGCAGGTAGTGCTGTTTGTTTAAGCATCAGGAGAAACTGGTAATTTCACTTGCATGTGTTGGTTCTTGTTTCATCTCAGGAGAAGTTGAGTGTTGGAGACTTGGCCTGGAAGCCAGCCTCCAGCACTGACGTCTGATGGTGACCACAAGGGCCGTCCCCCTTCCTGCTGCCAGGGCTGGGCTGAGTCTGTAGCTGTGATCTCAGGGGAGGGCTGTGGCCTGCAGCCTTGGGTCTGTGACAGAGAAGCCAAGGTGACCCTGTAACATTTCATCTAGGGAGAACTGTCACAACAGGGTCACAGACACATAACCCAGCTTGAACTGGCAGCCGGGGACCTGTTGAGAGCCAGGTGTCAGAAATGGGTAAACATCAAACGGCATCTGATTAAAAACAGGAGGAAGCTGGGCTCCTTGACCAATGACAAGGAGCCAAAGTCAGCTGAATGGCGTTTATGTCTAGAGGACTCAGAAGCCACAGTCTTATGACCCAACTGAAGAATATTCAAAACAAGGCCAAGCTATAGCAGTGCATTTCCACAAAACTATCCTATCGGATGCATTTATCTTTGGCTTAGAGTTGTTTAAGCACAGTTTTCTTAAAATGGCCAATTAATTAACCCAGTTAATTCAGATAAGTGTATTATAAATGATTCTTGTGGAGATGTCCTTTGAAGCCAGATCCTGGCAGTGATAACTGGTGTCAACATAAAAGCAGAGCTCGCACCTCAAAGGGGATAAGAGATAGTTTATTCTGGAGCCAAGTATGAGGGACCATGGCCAGAGAATACAGATTTAGGTTACACTAAACCCTGTTCCAACTCTCTAACCATTTCCTGAAGTTTTTATAGCAACAACACTTAGGAAAGCATAAATCAAGATGATTTTTCTAGAACATGGGTGGAAATACCAGGTAGGTGGGTACAGGAAAGCTACAGGTCTCTGACACTGAGCTGGGTGCTCACACTTTTTTGGTTGAAGGAAACTAGAATTTTGTTATATTAACACACTCCAAACTTTTCTTTTTGAATCTTTTGTCTATTGGTCAGATAAAGAGGTTGACAAGGGATGGCTAATAAGGGAGCCAAAGTCTGCTCAAGATACGGTAATTAGGCTCCGAACCTGTAACATTCCAACCTCCCCACAATCAATGATGTCCTTACCTGTTAGTCAGCTTGCAGGTTTGGTGTCAGGTGCTGTTCCTTCAAGGAACTTCGATATCACACTAGGTAAATAATGTTTTGTCTAGTGGGCCAGATCTGATTCTTACTTGAACTCATTGTTCAGAAAATCATGGAAAATATTGAAAGAGAGAGAAATTACATACTAAGGGAAGTATCACAATCAGGTGTTGGAAAAATTGTTAATTACAGACTAGGTAGCTGTTAAGTAGAGAATGGGTAGCTGTTAAGTAGAGAATGGGTAGTTGTTGACAAGGTAGAGAAGACAAATGAGGGTTGGCCTGGTGGGTTTGCATTTACTCAGTAGTGGAGAAATCGAAACTAAAGCCATGTAGAAAAGCCTTATGTCGTGATACAAGTCCACACAGTAAGGTCAACGAGCTGGACCTAGGATGTAGCTCAGTTAGTGTGCCTGAGTAGCATTCAGGAGGCCTTGCATTTGGTCTCCAGCACCACATAAATCAGCCACAGAGGTGCATGCTTGCAGTCTTGGCACTCAGGAAATAGAGATAGGAAGGACAGAAGTTCAAGGTCATCTTTGACCATAGAATGAGTTTGAGGCCAGCCTGGGCTACATGAAACACTGGCTCAAAAGGATTTTATTTTTATTATTGTTTGGTTATTGTTGTTTTGTTTCTCTTTCATTTGCTTCTTATTTTTTTAAGGTTTATGCTAGGTAAGCATTGTATTATGTAAGCCATGTTTTTTAGCTGCCAAACCCACTTTCAGTCAGTTTAAGTATCCCTCTAAGTGCATATGATTCTCTTTCTTATTATCCCCTTATTGTTTTACTAATATACCTTGATTTTTTTTCAAAAAAAAAAACAGAAAACAAAAATATAAGCAAAACAAAAAACAATAGTATATAGAAGGAAAATGAGAGTAAAAACCTAGGCTGGATATATGAATCAGTGGCCAAAATGTTTGATGCAAAATGCATGAGGATCTGAGCTTAATCACCAGAGCCCACATTTTAAAAGCCAGATTGGACTGGTCGGTTAACTCAGAAGGTAAAGGCACTTGCTGCCTCTGCCAGATGACCTGTTTGTTCCCCGGGAGCCACAGAGTGTAAGGAGAGAACTGACTCAGTGTGTCTGCATACATTGACAAGGGAACAAATATAATTTTTGTAAAGCCAGACATAGTGACTCATATGTGTACTGCCAGTGAAGGGGAAGGAGCCGGTAAGATTCCTGAGGCTTGCTGACCAGAAAGTCTAGCCTACTTCGTAAGTCCCGGCCTGGTCTCAAAACACAGGCAACAACTGAGCAAGGTGCCACCCAAGGTTGTCCTCTGACCTCCATGTAGACACTTCAGCGTGAGCACATATGCAAATGCACACACACACACACACACACACACACACAGAGAGAGAGAGAGAGAATAACACCTGAAAACGCATCAACCTGAGCTGAACATCTCTCTGGGTCATCTTTGTGTGCATCCAAGCATTTATGAAACCCATATATTATCCTTGAAATGAGACCAAATTCTCTGCCTTCTTTTCGTGCTTGGTATATTCAAGTTCTTTTAATGCTTATCAGCTAAACAGTAACCTAGGCTTTGCAGTGGGATCAAGCTAGTTCCCATTTGGCCTTTGTTCTTTGCTTTTGTGCCTCTTGGGTTAGTTCTTTTGTCCTTGGCTTCCTCCTTTAATAAGTGAATCAGAAAAAAAAATTCTCATGTGCTGGATGCCATATATTATTAACACAGTCATGGAAAAGGTCCCATTCTCAGATGCTTGACAAGTCACTTGACAAGGACTATTTGTGACACATCATGCCCTTTAGAACTCTCTGAGTATTAGGACATTTTAACAGGAGGTTCAAACGCTCAAGTAAAACATGCCCCTTGCATGTAAGTGTGAGGTCCTGAGTTTGAATCCCCAGAACTCATGTAAAACTAGATACAATAGAAATGCAGGTCAACACCAGACCAATTAAAAAGCTGGGCAGTGGTGGCGCATGCCTTTAATCCCAGCACTTGGGAGGCAGAGGCAGACATATTTCAGAGTTCCAGGCTAGCCTGGTCTACAGAGTGAGTTCTAGGAAAGCCAGGGCTACACACAGAAACCCTGTCTCAAAAAACCAAAAGGAAAAGAAGAAAAGAAAAGAAATGAAATGAAATGAAATGCAATCCCACGTTTCTCTAGTGAAATGGGAGCCTGAGACAAGAAATTCCCAGAAGGTTGGTACACATGGAGGAGGGGAGCAAGAGACCCTGTCTCAAAGGAAGAAGAGGATGGACTAACACCTGAGGTTGTCCTCTGATGCTCCAGTGCACTATAGCATATGAGCGCGCGCGCGCACACACACACACACACACATACACACACACACACACACTTTAAAAAGAAGCTGTAGTGCATTTGTTTGACTACTTAGAACAGCCTTGCACCCCTTGCTTGTTACATAACCCACAGAGGGCTTATTCATTCAATTGTCGTTTCTATCTTAGGAGGAACTAGCAGCAGAATTGTTCGGCACCTCGGAGGCATTCTTCACAGCACAGACCTCCTGCTATCACTAATTAGCCACAGCATTCCCCGCCCAAACCCCTAGTGCATGTGTTGTGCAGAATAAAAAAGTCTGCTTTTCCTAGGTAAGGGTGGCGCCTGACTCTCTATCTAGGGACATCTTCAGATGACTCTGAGCTTCAGGGTGGTGGGAGTTCTGGGAGGAGGCAGTGTGATAAAATGTGACCTCCACAGATCTTGAGTGACTGGCTGTTTGCAGCCTACTGTTCTGTGGGAAGCAGGATCTGCATCAGCAAGCACCTTTGGATGCTAACAAAATCCCTGAGCAGCTGAGAAGCACTAGTATATTACACTGGTCTGTTAACAATTGGCCCCAGGCACCCACCCTGAAGCCATTTGAGATAATGATGGGTGTGCACAATAGCCTGTGGTAGTCCATTAGGAAGAACAAAAGGATGGAGTTGGGAAGAGCAGAGAGAGGGAAAGGGAAGAGAGAAAGAGAGGGAGGAAGAGAAAGAGGGGAGGGGAGGAAGGGGTGGAGCAGAAAACATGGGAGGAGAGAAGAGAAGGAAAGACAGAAGAAAGGAAGAGAGAATAAGAGAGGAAAAGAGAGGACAGAGAGGTAGAAAGGAAGGAGAGGGGAAGGTAGAAGAAAAGAGGGAGGATGGGAAAAGGGGAAGGAGAGGTAAGAGTGAAATGGAAGGAAGAGGGAAAGGGAGAAAAACAGAGGGAGAAGGGAAGGAAGGCAGGTCCTGATTCTGCATGCTTGTTGCTCATCCCTGTGCAGTGAAGCTTGTCAGCCATACCCCCCACTGCCCCTTCCTGCTGCTCCTGCCAGGAGGACCAGCCAAGGCTTTTACGCAGGCGCTCACAGATGCCCCTGTTCCATGGCTCTGCCATTTGCTCAGTGGGGGGACGTTTTCTTAGCCGAGAAGCACACCACTCTGCCTGAGGGATTGAGAACATATTGCTTGGCAGGTGGGCCCGCTCAGACGCACTGACTGTTGTTTCAATGGTGACAGGGAACATACATCACGAGAGCCCATTATGCCAGCTTAAATCCATGGTAACCTGCTCAAAGGGCTGCAACCAACTAACAAAGTATTTGGGTCTTAATAGGTGATATTTTAAAGATACATAATTGGGATCTGAGAAGTAATGCTGTGTGTCAGGCAACTCCTTTAATCATCTTAACAGAAGCTGGGCTTCCAGAACAATACTACTCTTGTGGAGCCATGAGCATAAAGATGACAGAGATGGAGTTCCAGTGCCTCTGTAGGCAGCTAGGTAGGCCATGGTGGTGCCCAGATCTCATCCAACAGGGAAAGCAGCCCTCAGTTCTGAGACCTTCTCTCTATTCATTGGCTCTTGGCACTGATGGACAAAGGAACCCCTGGGATGCCAAGTGAATGATGTCAGAGTTCTCCACAGTTTCTCATGGGAGCCCAGAAGAACTGAGAGCTTGCTTTGGCATTAACTAGTGGTCAGGCTCGCCTCTAAGCATACACCTAACGACGTTATCAAGGGGAGGGACTAAGGAGATTGCTTGACACTGAAAGGACTGACTGCTCTTGAAGAATACCTGGGTGCCAGTCTAGGCACTCTCGTGGCAGCTTACAACCATCTATCCATAACTACAGTTCCAGCAAATCCTATATCCCTCTGACCTTCGTAGGCACCAAGCGTGCACCTCATATACATTCATCAATTCAGGGAAAACACTCATTCACATAAAAATGAGCCTTTTTTAAAAAGAAAAATGCAGTGTCCCCATTTTCCTTGTAGAATCTAATAAGATGCTGAAATATTAGTTATAATTAATCGTGTGTGTGTGTGTGTGTGTGTGTGTGTGTGTGTGTGTGTTTATTGAGACAATGTATCACTGTGCCCCCCCCCGCTGGCTGCCTTGGAACTTGCTCTGTAGACCAGGCTGACCTCAAACTTGCAGAGATCTGCCTGCCTCTGCTTCCCAAGTGCTGGCACTAAAAGTATGTACTACTATGCCAAGCTGTAAAACTTATAACTGGATTTAGAGTCATCTAGATGATAACACCCCTGGGCTTGTCTGTTGAGGCTGTTTGCAGAGGTACTTCACAGAGGGAGGAGGACTTACCTTGCATGTTGGTGGCAGATTGTGATCCTGGACTGAACAAAAGGGAAGAAAGAGAAAATAAAGTAAGGACCAATGTTTATCTGTCTCTGCTTCCTGCTCTGCCCAGATACAAACAGGTAGTTTACACTCCTGCAAACCATGCCTTTCCTACCTTGATGGACTGTACTGTACCATCTCAAACCCCCGTCAAGAATAAACCCTTTTTCCTCTTATGTTTTCTCATCAGATAAATGTTCATAACAAGGAGAAAAGTAACCAACATTGAGGTCCATGAACCAAATGTGAAGGCTGGGCGTGTCCCCACGGGAAGGAGGGCCACTTGGCTGGCAGCAACATGGAGGAGAAGTCTGTCACCATACTGTTTACAGTAGACAAACTCTCCCAGAGTTCTTAGGAATAGAGTGTCAGTGGTACTTTTTGTACACATCTCCACAAGGGTTGTGTTTGTTCTCAATCATGGTCCACATTCCTTATTATCCACAGCCTGTGTTCCTGCACTCCCATACAGCAGACTTAGTTTTGTGTGTATGTGGCAGGGGGTGGGAGAGAGAGGGGGGGTGTTTGTGTGTGTGATACAAAATTTAGGCAACAGCAGCTTAAGTGAGAAAGGGTTTATTTGTTAGAGCCCATTGTGGTAGCAGGAGCTTGAAGGGTCTGGTCATCTTATTTCCAGAATCAAGAGCAGAATACAAAGACTGCACACACTTGCTTACTTATTTGTTTGCTTTTATTCCTCAGCTCACTCTATACAGCTCAGGGTCCTCCACCTAGGGAGTAATGCCTGCTTCAATTTACATACTCAAGATCACCCCCTATAGATACACCCCCAGGCCAGCCTGATCTAGAGAACCCCTCATTTAAACACTTTTCGGGTAGCTCCAGTTCATTTGACAACTAAAACTTACCACCAGGCCTCCCTCATGTCATCATTAATATATTTCTGTTTCTCCTTTCAACGGACTCTCCACAGAGACAGTTTACCTATGCTCTCCTTGCTTAGCCAGGAGCTAGACCTCCAGGAGAAGCAGAAGGAATAGCCAAGAAAGATGCCCATCCCCAGAGTAGCCATTCGAAAGAAGGCCATTATATACTTCTTGCTGTCATCCCTTTCTTTCCTCTAACAAAATTTTAATGCTGGTATTTCTACCAGTCACGTCGTTTAAAGTTACAGCTGACTGGTACAAGGTTTAATTCAAGTACCATTCTACTAAACAAGAAAGCCAGTGCCACCTTGGCTCAGTATGTGGAAAACAGTGTCTTTTCTCTCATGCTAGAGTGGGAGTTGGTTACTAAGAGCACAGTAGAAACTGTATTCATGAAATGGGTCTGGTGGCATAGACCTGTCATTTTAGCTACTCAGGATGATAAACTGAAAAGGTTACAAGTTCAAGGCTAGCTTGGGAAACATAATGAGGTCCTATCTCAAAACTAAATGTAAAAAGAGGGCCAAGAATGCAGGCCAATGGTAAGGCACTGACCTAGAATCCACCAGTTGTGAAACAAGGGCATGGCTCAGTCGTAGAGCACTTGTCTAGAACCCCACAGTGAAGAGCTGAAGGTTTGGATTAGCTATGGGATAGAGGATGGTTCTGTGGTAGAGCACTTGCCCAAAATCCCCCAGTGAAGGGTTGAAGGGATAGATTAGTGATACAGCACCTGCCTAGAATCCCCTAGTGAGGGTCTGGGGGCATGGCTCAGTGGTAGAGCACGTGCCTAGAATTCCCCAGTGAGGGGCTGGAGGTGTGGTCAGTGATAGAGCTCCTGCCTAGAATTCCCCAGTGAGGGGCTGGAGGTGTGGTCAGTGATAGAGCTCCTGCCTAGAGTCCCCCAGTGAAGGGCTGGGGGCGTGGCTCAGTGGTAGAGCTCCTGCCTAGAATCCCCAGTGAGGGGCTGGGGTTGTGGTCAGTGGTCCGAGCTCCTGCCTAGAATCCCCAGTGAGGTACTAGCTCAGGGGTAGAACACTTACTTGCCTGGGATGTTCAAGGTCCTGAAAGAAAATATCCACATGAGACCTAAGACTTTTTTAACTAGGAGAGTCATGATGAAGATGATTATGAATGTGAGATGTATCCATGAGTGTTGAAAGAATGGTGCTCCAGTAGCCTGGCTCATAGCCATGATTTTGAGGGACTTGGGCTTCATCACACTCCACAGAGGCTGCCATCCCCTCTGCCAGCTGCCATGTGCCCTAGAGTATGTACTCAGCAGTATGGAGAGTTTTGTCACAGCTGCTTGCCAACTAGAGAAGTTTCATAACAACATACTTTGGTGTTCTTTTGCTTTTCCTTTATTCTTATTTATTGTGTGTGTCTTTGTGTGGTGTGTGCACTTGTGTGTTTGCACCTGCAAGTTCCTGTGCTGAAGCTAGAACAGGACATCAAATGCACTGTGCTAGCACTCTCCACCTTAGGGCCTTCAGACAGGCTTTCTCACTGAAGCTGGGGTCAGGCTGGCAGCCAGCAAGTTTCAGACATAAAGCTCCAATTTTTTTTTTCTGTATGGAAAGGCAATTTATTCAGTACACTTACACATTCATAAATTCTATTCCTGCAGTCTCATTTTTCTCGAAAATAACTTTATTGAGACATGGCTTGCATACCATAAAATTGACCTTTGAAGTTCATCTTCCTGTCTCTGTCTCCTACAATGCCAGGCTTGCTAACAAGTGGATCCCAAGCCAGCTTTTTATATGGGCGCACAGGGTTTGAACTCAGGTCATCATGCAAGGGCACTTTCGTACTGCGCCATCTCTTGAGCTTTAGGATTAGATAGACTATTCTGTCTTTTGATATCAGAGGCTCTCAGGCCCATGGTAGAGCCTAAGAGTTTATATCTGTGAGATATACAACCAGTTCTAAGTGCAACTTGTCAGGATGCAATATTAATTATAATTCTGCACAGCAAAACTCAACCCAGCAAATGGCCCAGTGTTCATGCTGCCATGGGTAATGACAAGGTCCTCTGACTCCTCCTCTCCCTCCTCCTCAGACAGACTGCCTTTAAAATATTGCTATGTGTTAGATAGATGGTCTGAGGACCCTTCAAGCTCCTACAAAAAATTTTTTTTGTGTATTGAAAGAAAACTCATTCCATATATTTACACTTTCATAATAAATTCTACTCCTGAAATATTATTTTCCTGGAAAATAGCTTTATTGAAAGATGGCTCAGATACCATAAAGTTCGCCTTTTAAAAACACACTGTTGAAGGCTGTTAGTATATTCAGACACTTAGTAGCTCAGATGACTGTCACTGCTACTTAACTGCAGGCCATTTCCATCAGTGACAAGGAAACACTCTTAGTTTTCTCATATCTTTATTTTATTTTTCCTTTTTCTGATGAACAAGTTATCCTAAGTTCCTATGTCAAAAGCACTCCACTATCTGAGCCATAGCTGTCTCTGTCTCTATCTTTCTCTCTCTGTCTGCCTCTGTCTGTCTGTCTGTCTGTCCACAGATATATATGTCTGTGTATGGATAGGTACACTTGAGTACAGGAGCGCATGGACACCAGAAGAAGGCATCAGTTCTTCTGGAGCTAGAGTTAGAAATGGCTGTGAGCCATTGGATGTGGGTGCTGGGAGATGAAGAGCAGTACACACTCATAACCACTGAGCCCCAACGTTACCAACTCATAGAGTTGCCCCAGCTTGCCTGCAGAATAAATAAGCATGCTAGTCCTATGATCCCTCTCAGATCTACTTTGTTCTCATTCATCTGAATAATTTGATATTCACCCCTGTGTCTAAGGTGATCCCTTGCTTTGTGTCTTCTGGCCCTTCCAGCTTTTTCCAGAATTGGCTGTTGCTTGTTTCCTTGATTTCTATAGTCTACTTAGAGTAACATTCCAAGTCCCCAAGCTACTCTCCCGTCTCTTTACCATAAATCCTTTAGAAAGCACAGTTTGCACTCTGGGTATTTTCTCCACCAACTCTTACCAAGCTTCTTGTGCTCATCTTTCTGCCTTCGTTGCTTGACTATGATTTCTCTACTTGCAATTCATGGCACCATCTCATTTCCAAATCCCAGCCCATGACCATAAGGTAACGCGACACTCTTTTGACAATCACTTTATCCTTTGGCTTCTGCACCTTTGACTTCAGTGTTCGGTGCTTTTCCCTAGTTCAGCTGCCCACTTCTATCACACTCTTTCTATTTTCTCCACGCCGATTCTCGTAGCGCCATATGGTTCCTCTCTGTGTGGATAGAGTCCAGAATCTCTTCACCACTCCGATGTCCTGCCAGCTCTCCAACTCATCACTTACAACAGAACTCACAGGCTGGCAGACGCTGTCTTGCTGAGTTCCTGCCATGGTGCAACCCACGTCGGAAGCCGGACATCTATCACCTCCATGTCTGCCAAAGATGACAGCCATCGTGTACTCAATAGCTCTTGGGTTCCATCTTGGCTGAGGCTCTCCATCTATCATCCCTGCTTCTCTTTGTCCTCATCTAGGTCCAAGGCTTCACTCCTGTTCTCTAGACTGTCACCAGACATGCCTCTCACCCTGTCCCGTTCCATCTTAACACGGCTGCCAAGTCGTAGTCATCCTCCAACGACCTGTTGTTATGTTGCCTCCTTAATCAGTCTTTCAGATCCCTCAAACCCTTCTGATCTCTTAACTGAGCTTTCACATAGCTCTTATCTTTCCAACTTTGTTTCTCATACTTCCTCATGGCCTCTGTGTTGTAGCATAAGCAAAACTGGAACCCTTCTTTACCATGTTTCTCGGTTCTAAGCACCAACACTTCTGTCTTGGTTGGGGTTTTACTCTTATGAGCAGACCCCATGACCAAAGAGACTCTTATAAGAACAACATTTAATTGGGGCTGGCTTATAGGTTCAATGGTTCAGTCCATTATCATCAAGATGGGAGCATGGCAGCATCCAGGCAGGCTAGTGCAGGAGGAGCTGAGAGTTCTACATCTTCATCTGAAGGCTGTTAGTAGAATAGTGACTTCTGGGCAGCTAGGATGAGGGTCTTAAAAGCTCACACCCACAGTGACACCCTATCCCAGCAGGCCCACACATTCTAATAGTGCCATTCATATACAAACCATCATGATATCTTATATATTTAATCTAAAATGTCCTTTGTTTTTATGACTTTTTACACTCTATTTTGTTCATACTTATTATACATAATAGTAGATTTCAGGTGTCATTTCTATATATTTATATGAATCTATTTTAACAATAGTCACCACCCATAACCCTCTCTTGTCCTCTTTTCTCAGATCCCCATCTTCCTCCCATTCTCTTCTACTTTCATGCCTTCTTTTTGTGTGTGTTCCAATGAGTTTAACTAGGGATCTTTATAGAAGCATGGTGAAGGCCTATTTACAGGAGCACAAGCTCTTTGTCAGTGGTTGCTCCACTAAAGAAAATGACTCCACCACAGTAATATAGAACAGTCAGGTAAGCTCTTAAAGAAGGGGACAGGGCCTCGTGATCTGCTTCCCCTTCACTAGCCTTAACTGTCCATACATCCTCAGGGAGGAACCTGAGACACCCCTCCATTCCAGCATCTGTTAATTGTCTATAGATCCTCTGGAAAGTGTGGGAATATAAGAGCAGAGCCACTTCCCTTGCTAACAACTGGTAACTGTCTATGGGTTCTCCAGAAGGGTCAGACAGGGCCTCAGAAACTCATCCCACTCCATAATGGGTTGTTTACCTCTGTCTCAGCTCTTAAGTGTTAACATTCTTTCATCTCAGTGAGATCTTGTTAAAATACATTTTTGCTCCTTTGGAGTTCCAGAATTCCTCACCTATGTCTGTGTAAGTAACAGGAAAGGATGTTTTGTTCTATTCAATTTTATTTACTTGTGTGTATTGGGGCGGATCATTGGGGAGAATGTGGAGGTCGAGAGAAAACGTGCAGGTGTTGGTTCTGTCCTACTCTGTTGGTTCTGGAGATGGAACGCAGGTCGTTAGCCTTGGCAGCACGTGCCTTTGCCATCTTCCAGGCCTGGATTTTTCACACTTTGTCTTCTATGGCAGTTATTCATGTACTCATCACATGTGGTCCTCATAAACAGGACCTGTGTCTTTCCATTGTCATATCTCCTAATACAGCAATAGCATACCATTGATGTCATGTACTCTAAGTATGTATTGATTGAGTGAATGAATTTTTTTCACCTCTGTAAAAGTTAGAAATTATAAAAACTTGAACCTGGTGGGTGACAGTCATTTAAGTTACTGTCAAGACAATTCTGAGTAGTATGTGAACTCAGATTTTTAGTCAACTGAGGTACAAGGGTTGAGTCTAAGGAAGAGTGCCTGCCAGCATCCGTACTCTGCAATGCTCAGGTGTGCAGACTGTGGAGGGTCACCATTACCAGGACCTTTATCACATGATCCTCTCTGTGGTGTTATATACTTAAGGCTTTCTCTATGGTTCTATAAGCATGGGGGTCTCTCTATGCTTTTGTAAGCTTGTGAAAGCAACGTTATAAGAATAATTCAATTTATATTGGGATAAAGTGCATTCTGGGGAGTTTGGGTGGCTTAAGCAGTGACCTGGTCCAGCCTGGCCTCTCCAGTTCTGGGCATGGCATTGAGCTCTGTCTTCTTTTGGAATCACTCTTCTCCCTTTGCTGGAAGGAGGTCGGTGACTCCCTTGAGCTCCAAATGGCAAGTGCCTCAAAAACAGCCAAATGGAAATTGTGATATTTCACTGAACTCAGAACCAAATCTGCATTTTTTTTCTTTATAGAAACATTTTGTGTGCCACATGCCTTGGGAGCCAAAAAGAAATCATACTTTGGCTCGCCGCTCTACCTTGCTAAGCTTAGACACTGTAAATACCCTCCTCTTCTCTCATAACATTACATATTTTCACGAATTCATCATAAAGGAGCCACTTTGTAGGTTTGGCTGGTACCAGTGAAAGACTTCATTTTCTATTTCACAGCAACTTTCAGTGGAGGAAAAAAAAAAGTTGGGGGGAGCTATGTTGAAAGACTCGGGTTCTCCATCAAGGTATTGATGCCTGCAGATAGAGCTATATAGAAACCAGCAAGAAAAATGCAAAGATGCTCACATATACTCTAGATGGCTAGTCTTCCTTGGAGAACATGAGTGAAATAGAGGACCCACGTTCATCTTGATGTATGAATTAATTCCAAAGTGTATCGTATTTTAGGAATGTTCCTCTGCGGTCCTGATTCACCTTAAACTTGTCAACATACTGAATAAGAGAGATATCATTGCATTATTTCTGGACAGAAGTCCCACTCACTTTGAATAATAGAAATGAATGCTTCTTAGACTTGGGCATATATCACAGTCCCATAGAGGCCACAGTGAATACATGGTGGAGGGCTGAGGGTGTGGTAAACCTCTTGCCCAGAATTTCCCAGAGAGGGATTGTGGGTATGTATCAGTGGGGAGAGCTCTTGCCTCCGAGACTCTCCCAGTGAGGTGCTGTGGATGTCACTCAGTACTAGAGTTTTTGGGTAGAACCCTCTACAAAGAACTGGGCATGTAGCTCAGCCATAGAGCACTTGCCTAGAATCTCCATTGATAGGCTAAGGCCACAACTCAATGGTAGAACATATTCCTAGCATGTACAAAATCTTGAATTACATCCTTATTATTACCAAACATGCGCATACACACACGCACACACATGCACACACGCACACACACACAGAGTAAAAACATTGTTAGACCTCTCACTGCAAGATATTCTGGTTCAGTATTTCTAGGTTAAGAGTCTTTACAGTTTGTAGTATGTGTCACCACATCCTAAGAAGGTGTCCATATTAATTTTAATACATACCTTATATGTATTCAGGATTGACTTTGAACTCCTGATCTTCCTACCTCCACTTCAGTAGTTCTGAGTTTGTAGGCATGTACTACCACACCTAGAGAGGAGGCCAGAGGGAACAACTATTGGTTTTGTTTGTGTTTAGTCAAGAGTTCTCATCTAGAATTTCTTTTGCTGTCATTCACCGTATTTTACATTAGCCCTGCTTCCTCCCTGGTGTGATCCTGCTCCTCATCCCCAAGGGCTTCCTCAGTCCCAGCTCTGTGCAGGTATCACAAAGACCTTCCTAACTTCCCTGATAAAACTGCTCTGACTCATGACAGTATTCAGGGTCTGATGAGAGAGAGCTCAGCTGGTTTGGTGTTTGCCTTTCAAGACTGGGAACCCAAGTTTGATCCCCAGAACCCACATTAAGAAAGGGAAGAAAAGAAATAGAGAAAGAAAGGAAAAAAGAAAAAAAAAAGTAGGTGGCCGGGCATGGTGGCACACGCCTTTAATCCCAGCACTCAGGGGGCAGAGGCAGGCATATTTCTGAGTTCGAGGCCAGCCTGGTCTACAAAGTGAGTTCCAGGACAGCCAGGGCTATACAGAGAAACCCTGTCTTGAAAAACCAAAAAAAAAAAAAAAAAAAAAAAAAAAAAAAAAAAAAGTAGGTGGCTCAACCTTGTAAATATCTCAAGCTTGTAATCTTAGCGCTAGTGGGGAGACAGGAACAGGTGGATCTGTGAGGCTTGCTGGAGAGCCTGTCTAACTGGATAGGTGAGCCTCAGTAAGATGGACAGCTATTGAAGAATCCTAGCTAAGGCTAACCTCTGACCTCCACATGCATGTATAATCACATGTACATACATGAAATATATTCAGGTTTTTAAAGATGTGTGTGTGTATGTGTGTGCACATGCGTGCTATAGAGCATGTTCAGAAAGAGTCAACTCTGTGGGTTCAGTTCTCTTCTACCATGTGAGTTCCGGCAGTCAAACTCATGTTTGCCAGGTTTGGGTGTCAAACATGTTTACCAGTCCACCACAAACAATGGATATTTTTAAAAGACCAAATTAATTGCATGATCACTTTCAAAACTAGTCAGATGCCTTTGCAGCATCCTGAGCCTGCCAACCCTGCTAAAGCATGTCCTTGCAGTTCTGCAACTGTCTGTACAGCCACAGGTAGAAGCTGCTGCTGCTGAGGCCAGCCTACTGTCTTCCCCACTCTCTGTTCCCTCAGCCTAGGGAACTACCCGGCCCACTGGAAGCACTCCATTTTTTTTTTTTTTAATGAATGACAGCACAGACTCATCCCAGAGCCATAATCTCCGAAAACATTTGCGCATGTTTCGAGTTTTGTGCCTGCGAATATCTTACAAACATTTTCCAGATTTAATTGAGGCTTCTGGGAAGTCTTGCTGTGTTTTTTTTTTTCTTGCAAAAATAGAAGGTCGTTACCAGGAAGTCTTAGCATACCATATTTATCTGGTGAGTTTTGAAAATACTGAGTCATGGGACTAATGACTCAACATAGTATTTTCCAAACTGTGAGATAATCTTTGGACTTTGCGAGATTATTATATTAAGTGTACTTTGAGTCTGTCTGTGAAAAAAAAAAAAAAATAAGCCTGTATTTTCACATTAGAATTCAAAGAACATCTGTTGAGTATTGGAAATAACATATTTTGAAAACCAACCGATGCATGCTCCGCCTGCTTCCGCCTGCTAACTGTGGCGGGTCCTTCTGATAAGATTGTGTGGAGACACTCCAGCTTTGACAACCCCACCATTGTTTGGCAACTTGCTGTCTTGCAGACATTGCTTGAGCTTGTGTGTGTGTGTGTGTGTGTGTGTGTGTGTGTACAGCTGTGTGTCAAAGCCAGATGTCTTATTCAGTCACTCACTTACCACCTAGTTTTTTGAGGCAAGGTCTCTGACCTGGAGCTCACATGGACTAGACAGATTAGGCTCCTTCGCCACTGAGCTTCAGGAAGCCCCTCTCTGCTTCTGCAGCATTAGAACGGTGATAACAAGAACACACCATCATGCCCAGCTTGCTTATGCGCTTTCTAGAGACTGAACACATATTCTGATGTGCTGGAATACAGTTCTACTAACAGAGTGCTCATCTAGAAAGCACAGCCCTGGGTGCCATCCATGAGCACTTAACACACCAGGCATGGTAGCATATGCATGTAATTCCAGCACTAGGGAGGTGGAGGCAGGAGGATCAGAAATTCAAGCTTGTCCTTGAATGCATAGCAAGTTATGGCCTCAAGCTTGTCTAGCAAATGCTTTGCCCACTGCGCTGTCCTCCCCGCCCTCCTCCTGTAATCTTTAGAAGCCATTCACCCTTCCAACGACAGGCCTCATGTGAGAGTGTCAGTTTCTTGTTTTATGGTGGGATTAGAGGAGAGACCAGTTTCTGGGTGACTCAGAACCGTGGAGGATGGGGTGGCAAAGGTTTGCCAGTACAGCTGTTCTCACCACCACCATGGAGATGAGCCCTCAGCTGGGAGCTGGGCCCTTCCTAACAGAGGCAGCGGCAGCCCACCTCTGTCCTCCAGGCTGGTTCTCACCTCCTGTCAGCTTTTCCCCTCGCCCATCTCATTTGGTCTCGTTAGCACTCCTCCATACTGAGGAAGCACCATATGCCTTCTCTGAGAACTCATTTCTGGAGTTCCCCAGGAAATGTCTGCTGACAGGGGAGGGAGGAACATGGTGTCCTGCCAGCCAGCAGTCCTCACCAGACTGGCCAGCTTCAGAGTCCTGCCTTCTGGGGTTCATCTGCCCCACAGGTGAGGTTTGTCCTGAAACATGACCCCACGTTACTTTGACAATTTTAAGAGTCCCAGGAAGTAACCTGCTGGCTGGTTGGCTCTTGTGAATGGCAGAAAGCTAAGGATAGAGTCTTGTTGAGCATTCAGTCCTCTGGCAGGCTGTACCCCACATGATATGCCTCCTTTACCTTCTTGGCACTGTTGTCATGGAGAAGACAGCACATGGGATCATAAAAGAGAAATTGGGGGTTCGAGAGCTACCAGAGTGCTTAAAAGAGGACCTGAGTTCAGTTCCCACACCCTTGTTGAGCAGCTAACAACTGCCTTTAACTCCAGTTCCAGCATACCTATGCTCTCTCCTGGCCTCCTCAAGCACCCGCACTACCTGCACATGCCCACACAGAGACACCAGTGCACGTCTGTGCATATTTTTAAAGGTGGGGGCTGGGCTCTTGCTCTTGTCTTTCCTTGTTCTCATCTGGCTCCCCGGTGCCAAGAAAAATAATCGACAAATATGTTCTGCTTTTGAAAGAATTTGGTTTCTGTAATTCACAGCTCACACTCCCTGTTCAGCCTTCAGTGCTTGTCTCCTTTGAAAGCCTGGTTGTTGAGCATCCAATTTGTCTCTTTTCTTCTTCACTTTGCTGCTCTTTTCTTGCACTGGGGCTGTCTCTTTATCAAGAACAGACAGAGGGTAAGCCCGTGACACCTCAAGGCAAGCAGCAACGTGAAGCGTTTTCTGGATTCACCTTGACATCTTTTCAGCAGAGAAGAAAAGCAAGGGTTGAGAACCTGTTCTATTCATTTAGGAATCAGCAGCTGCCTCTCAAAGCTGCTCCACAAACAGGCTCATTGGTTGTTATTGCATGATACTTGTCTCCCTAAGGTTTTCTTAGTTGTTTTGAAAGGACAGCTATTTTCCATTCCCTTAAGAATTTACACCTGGCTTTGGCATGTGTGCATGTGTATGCACATATATGTGTGCATGTATGTGTTGTTGCTCAAATTCCAATGGTAAGCCAAGCCTCTTAGTTGCTTTTGACCCTACATATCATTATCAGTGTTTATATGAATAATAAGAACTAGGAATATGGCTCAGTACTGGAACAGAGTGCTGTACCCAGAATACACACACACACACACACACACACACACACACACACACACACACACATACACACATGGGTGGAGTAGACCAGTGGGCAAATGAACCTGACAACATAAGTTTGATTCCTTGGATGCATATAATGGAAAAAGAAGACCAATTCCATCATAATCTACACGTGTGCACCTTGGTATGAACACATATGTGCACATGTATAGACACATGCACATGTACATACCACACATATACAGAGAGTGGGGAGCTAATTTAAAACAAAATTTTAATCTATGTGCTTGGGAAATGGCTCAGTGGGGAAAGTGCTTGCTTTAGAAGCCTAAGGACCTGAGTTCAAATCCCCAGAACTTACATAAAGGGGTAGACATAGCTAGATAGGTCTGTAACCCCACCATTATGGACTGTGGAGACAGGAGGATCACTGGGGCTTACTGGATGCCAGCTGAGTTCCAGGTTCAGTGTCAGACCATGTCTCAAGGGAAAAAGATGGAGAGCAGTATAGCAGGATACCCAGCATCCTGCTCTGGGCTCTATTCATCTATATACAACTACACATGCAAACACAAACATACACACACACACACACACACACGTTCTGTAAGATCATGAGTGCCAGAGTTCTGCCATGTCCTGTATATAGTTCTGGATACAGAAGAATGTGTGTGAACATTTTGCAAATGTTTTTCTCCTGATCTCTGGAATCTTTTCATTTTCTTGGTTATGTCTTTCAATAAATAATTTTTTTTTCTTTTGGCTTTTTTCTGTGTAGCCCTGGCTGTTCTAGAACTCACTCTGAAGACCAGGCTGGCCTTGAACTCAGCGATCTGTCTGCCTCTGCCTCCTGAGTGCTAGGATTAAAAGTGTTTACTGTATACTGCCACCCTGCCTTTTGTATGGTTTGGTTTGGTTTAGTTTAGGTTGAATTTTGGTTTTATGGGTTTTTTTTTTTTACATATTTTCATTTTAATGAAACCCAATTCACCCAGCTTTTCTTTTATATACTATTCTCCCGGGACCAAATCTATGCCAGACATAAAGGGTTTTTGCTGTGTTTTTCTCTAGGTATGGCATAACTTTTTTTGCACTTAAATCTGTGATCCATTTTGAATTTATTTTGTTAAAATCTTCCTTAATGATGTTTAGTATTATGAGTGAAATGCACACACAACCCTATCTGTCTGGTTAACCTTTAGGCTGTTTGCAGGACGCTTCGGAGACTGGTCACTGGTGTCAACTTCTTCCTTCTCTGTTTTAGTGTAAATGGAGAGACTCTTAGACAGCTGTCAAGTACAAAAGTCTTCTCCTTGTCTGATGTGTTCTCTCCATCCTTTTCACTCCAGAGTGACTAGAAGTTTCCCTTCAAATGTCAACTATGTAGAACATTCCTTCATGGAGAGGCACAAGTTCTCTGAACATACTCAGTGTAGTTCCCATGAGGGCCTTTGTGAAGAACACAGATCCACAATCCTTGCTATTCATCAGTTGAGCGATGAATATCACACATCACCTCTCATTGGCACCTCATCCAGTATATATAGTAGACCCCTCACACAGGAGAGGTTGAGGGATCCATAATCCATAGACAAGAAATGGCAAAAAAAAAAATCAAGATAATTTATATTATGAATGCAGTCGATATATGTAGATGGTATGCTATATTTACTGTCACAGAGTACACACACATGTATAATGTTAAAATTTGTCAAAAATTTTCAGGTAACAAACAACACACATAGTACTATTGATAGTTAAGAGAAATGTAAATAAATGGAAAAGATAGGTTGTGGTTGAGGGATACCCAGAGAACCCCAAACTTCTCAGAGGAGATGGTAAGGGGAGGATGGGGAGAAGACTATGAGAGGGGGTGACCAGGAGGAGGGCAGTGAGTGGGATATAAATTAAATAAGTAAAAATAATAATAATAATAATAAACAAAAATATAGGTTATGGTTACTCACTAAAGAGCTTGTCTTACAAACGTGAGGGCCTGAGTTTAGATGCCCATACCCTTGTGGGAAGGAAAGCAAGGGTCGGATGTGCTACACATCTTTATCCCAGTGCCTAGGGTGTAGGAAGAAGGTACGATCTCTGGAGCTTACTGGCCAGCCAGTCTAGTCTACTTAGTGAGCTCTAAGCTGGTGCAAGACCATGTCTGGAGAATAGAGGTGAGCAGCACTTTGAGGAATGACAGCTGAAGTTGTCTTCTGTCTACCATATATGCACATGCAGACAGACACTTGAACATGCACGTACATGCGAATACAGAAAAGACAATGCATAAGCTAACTTCGGTGTGCACTGCGCTGTAGAAATGCTTTTGTAGTATCTCCTGTTGCTATGGCAGTGGGCTCAAGTGTTTCGAGTATCTCCTTAAATGGAGATGAAATACTGATTGTCCATGTGAAGGTCTAGTTCCCTCACCCCACAGTCTCCCAACAATTATGTATTGCAGCCACAGTGATTTCTCCTTGCATCCGTGTGGTTTTTCACTGTAGATAATACATGCAGCATATACATATATGACTATATTATAGCAAATAATATAATGGGGGGGAGGGGTATGCATGCTGCCATGTGAAGACCAGAGGACAACTTGGGTTATCGTTCCTTAGGTATCCTATCTTGACCCAGTGTCTGATATTTTACTGGGGGCTAGCCAGCTAGGGAGCCCCAGGGATCTGCCTTAGTCTCTACAGTGCTGAGATTGCGAATGTGCTTAGGTATGTATACACAGCCTTTCAGGGTCTGACCTGAGTTTGGGGGATAGAGCTCAGGTCCCTGTGCTTACAGAGCTAGCACATCTCCCCAGCCCTGTGGTCTACCACACCCAGCACTGGGATCCTGTCTTCGAAGGTCCCAGTTCCAGCAAGTTGTATGCTCTGGTGGAGAGGGTGAGATATGCAGGACCCAGACACAGCTTGGAATGACATGGCTAGGGAAGAAGTGGAGAACACACCTGGGAAAATGCAAGCAGTGGCGGCAAGCTGTGCTGAAGTGGAGTATGATCTGCATGGTGTGTGACCATGACAAGCCTCAAGGACCTTCAGGTCCTGTCACCTCCCTCCCCTCCCTTCCCCTGGAGGCAGGCCTGGATGCCTAAACCTCTCAAAGTTTGCCTGTATCAGCCTCACCTGGGAGCTTGTTAAAAAACCACAAGCACCTTGGGCCCTTCCCACACCCACTCAATCCTAGTCTATAGGACAGGGTCAAGGCATCTGTATTTTTAACAAGCTCCCCAGATGATTCTAATGTGCACCCAAGTTGAGAAACCACCACTTTAGAAGGTTAATCTGGTAACACTGTACAAGATGGATTGGAGCCCAGAGAGCCTGGAGGTTCAGAACCACCAGGCAGCGATTGCAACAACAACCCCGGCAGGAGATAATGAGGTTGGGGGCTATGGGAGTGCAGGGGGAGAATCAGATATGGGAGGTATTTTCTGATAAGCAGTCAGCAAAGACCCGGGTAACCAATTTAATGAGGAATGCAGGAGGCAAGAAGGGACCTCACAGATAATGTCAGGGTTTAGAGAATCAGGCCTCCAAGGTGAAGAGATGAGTCACAGGACCTGCCTGGGGATCTTAGTCACAGAACACCTCTTTGCCCTGGTCTTCACCTTTTGCACCCATCTCCTTCCCAGATTGCTCTGGAGGGAGGGTGGTAGGAAAGATTTCCTGGGTGACCATGTGGTTAAGAGCCACTGGTTTTGATGCGTGTGACAGTCATCTTCCCAAAGTACGTACTGAAGATGATGAGAGATGAAGAAGGAGTGGAGGGGGTGAGCTCTGTTTGGACCTGACACATACATCAGTGTGTTTCATAATGGCCCAAATCCTCCTATTCGAAATTCATTAACGCATCCCAGGATTTTCCGTATTTCCCACCCTCCAGGTTTCTGATGAGCTCCTAACCCTTCCTTATCAGTAATTGGCCCACCGCAAACAAATAAAGAGTTTTGTTGGGTTGGTTTTTTGTTTGCCTGTTTTGTTTTTAGGTTGGTTAGTTGGCTGGTTGGTTAATAGTTGTTATCGTCCTAGTCCTGTTGTTGCTTTTGTTATTATTATGGGGCCAGGGGGGGTGACTAACTTGGTGAAGGCACTTGCTCTGAAAGCCCAGTGGCTTGAGTTGAGTGCTGCAGCCCACATAGAAATAGAAGGAGAGAAGAACGCCACAAAATTGTCTTCTGACCCCAGCACATGACACTTATGCCCACCTTCATAATGAATTTACATCCTTTCACACAATAATATCCATAAATAATAATAATGTAAAATGTAAAATAGAAAACATTGTGCTTTACGGTCCTTGCAGCCCTCAAAGTACCAGACATCCTGCCTATTTTTGGGATGCTGTGCTTTGAAAAGAGGCCAGTACCCAGCAATTGACAAATCTTAACTAAAAGAAAACAGATCGGATGAACACATGTCTCACCCTAGGAAGTAAAGGCACACTCGGATGCTGTTTAGGAAGCCACAGAATCTTGATCCTTAGTGGCACTGTGATAAAGGTCAGCCACCCTGGTGGCCCTCCACAGTTACTGTGGCTGCTCAGATGGAAGGGAGTTGCACAAGAATTGTAGATTTTGAATAGCCTCAGAAGTTAATCTTACTTGTTCCTAGAAGGGTAGTGGAGCACCAAGAAATTAAGAGGTTGGCCAATGATGTGTAGTGTAGTTGGTAAAGGGATGCCAAGCACACACAAAACTCTGAGCTCCATCCCCAGCATTGGGTATACTACAGGTATACTACACACCCAAGCTCGGCATTTTGGAGGTGAAGGCAGAAGGATCAGGAGTTCCAGACCATCCTTGGCTATATAGTGAAGTTGAGGATAGCCTGGTCTACATGAGTCCCTGGTCTACATGAGAGAGTTAGTGTGTAAAGGATAAAAAAAGAAGGAGGTAAAGTAGGTATGTCATCCCAAGTATCTGTAGAATCTTGTGGGTTATAAAAAGACTGTAGTAGTTACCCTATCTGAACTTCCATTTCCTATTATAACGAAAGGATGGTGACAGCCACTTACCAAAAGTCCTTTTAAACATTAACTATGAAGCACCCAGCATGTAAACGACCCCCCCCCCCACGCTGGTGCTTATTGTACTAATTAGGAATGGGTTTCATAGAAAAGATGCTTTCTCCTTCTTGAGACTAAAAGTCACCTCTCATTTGGGTTTTACATGTTTTTTCCCATGAAGATTTGAAATCCTCTTGTTTATGACTTATCTTCTCTGAGGCATTTAGATCACGGGCCTGCTGAGTGCACCTGAAACCAGGTTTGCATAGGGAAGGAAAGTGCCCGCTAGCCTTTTCTTTACCAGCAGAATTTTACTGAGCCACCTTGGAAGAACGTGGTCTTCACAGACTCTTCAATTACAAAATGAAAAGAAGGATGTGGGGAATTCTGAAGCCTTGGGAACAACACTCTCCCATATCTTGTCATATCTGCCCCAGGCAAACTCAGCTGAGGAGATCATAGGAGTCCGTTCCTCTGACCAGGAATTGAACCCAGGTCTTAGGACTTGGTGGCAAGTACCTTTATCCCCTGAGCCATCTCGCCAAGTTGCTAATTTAAATTGCATCTCCTAGGAGAAAAACATGGAAAGAGCCTGGCCTTCAGCTCACTCTATCTCCAGCTGTTTGTTGGCACCTGTGTGCCTTCCACAGCCTGGAGTCTCCTTCCCAGAGGCGACCCCCAGTATAAAAGGCACGTGAGTGCTGGAGTCTTGGGGCTTCAATCTGCTTTCTTCTTTCTGCTTTCTCAAGGAAAGATACTGTTATGAGGGTAGAGTGTATGGGGGCATCTCTCTGATTTCCTGTGGGGTCTTCTCGAGCACAGCCACAAAAGAATAACTAAGGAGAACTTGGCAGGATGGTTTGATGCAAAATTCATTGCAGCGTGGTTTGTATTCTGGACAGTTTGGGTCCTGTTGACTGTGGGTGGAAATCGCAGGCCTCTCAGATCAACTCTTGTGTTTAGAGAGAGGGTTTGGAAGGAGATCAAAGCTGTCAGACTTCCGGCCTGATTCTTACAGAACTGATTTGAAGGAAGACTTGAAAACATTCACACCCAGGTTTGAAAACAAGATGCAGGAATTGGTCCAGAAAGCTTGGTGACATGAAAAAGCAGTTGTAAGGGAATTTGCTTTTGTTTTGAGCCCTTTTTTTTTTTTTAAGAAAAAGAAATCCTGAGTGTCTTCAGCATATTTTATCCCTCCTTACTCTCCCTATTTTCTTTAATGCTTTTCTTGTTTTAGAATACTATGTAAAATTCAAGTGGAAATCTATCATCTGTTTTCTATCCCCCGGCTTTTAGTGGGCATGGGGGTCTTACAGAAATGAGCAGAATACGTGAGTGATATCAGGATAGGAACTCAATGAAGCACTTGAAGCAGAAACCATAAAAGAATGCTGCCCTCTGGCTCAAAGGCTCCTGTTGAGCTAACTTTGTTATACACTTCAGGACTCCCTGTTCAGGGAATGGTGCCGCCCGCAATGGACTGGGCCATCCTATATCAGTTCATCAAAACCATTCCCCCACTGTCTGAATTTTTGCTTTCCAAATGTAAGATGCTAGTGGTAAACCCTAGCTTGATGAACTGTTTCCAGAAGGCAAGGAATCCTAGCCATAGTTTGCATATACCTATAGAGCCAGTGGCACCCCAACTCAGCTAAGAGGAGCCCGTAGTATAAGCTCACACACTGGGTAATTGCTTGTCTCAGCACATCAAGATAGTGTTTTCGTTCTCTGATTTTAATAGAGTACCAGCAAACCCAAATGAGAGACTGGGGGCGTGGCTCAGTGACAGAGTACATGCCTAGAATCCCCCCAGTGAGGGACTGGGGATGTAGCTCAGTGCCTAATGTTTGCGTGGCTCGAGGCTCAATCCCAAGCCCACAGGAACAGAACAGATTCGGCTTTTCCTTGCTGCACGATGCTGAGGCAGTGTGATTCATCCTCCTTTGTCCCCTAAGGTGATGATGCACAGAGGAAGGAAAGAAGCACACACAAGCCACTGGGAGGGGAGGGCTTGTAAACTCTTCTCTAGCTGTTACTTTTACCCCAATCCAGCAGGACTCGTATAGCGCTAACCTGTTTAGAGACAGAACCAGCAGTTATCAGTGAAGTGTACATATTGAAGACGGAGTCAGTGGGAACTTCCCTGGTATGCCAACAACTTCCTGGAGGAGTCTGGGAAAGCACATAGTTCAGAAAAAGGTGCAAATAGGCGAAATCACCTGACTGTAGCTGGGAATTGGAGAGCTCTTCAGTTAACGCGGAAAGCTTATGTTTTGTGGTTTGATTTTTTTTTTTTCCAAGAGAGACAGAGAGAGGGAAGATGCTCGAGGTAGCATTGCTTACCATGAAACTATATTTACGTGCTAAGACAAGCAATTGATGTTGTTCTATAAAATTTAGTAAACACCGCCTCCTTGCCCTTTCGAATGTCACTCAGAATCCAGAATCATGAAATTTTATAGTATTGCTGGTTAGAAAGGGGTCCCCACTGGGAGCAGATGCCAGCTCCGTCTTCATAGACGCAGAGAAAGTCCTGACATGTTTCATGCCGTTCATACGTGGAAGTCTGTGAAATGGAAAGGAAAACAGCTTTCTCTGTCAACCTGTCACTGATAGAAGCTTTTACATTCCATCAGAGTGACTAAACTTTAAAGCTGTTCTCCGGTGCTCAGTATCACTCAGAAGTCCCAAGTGTGATCAGATTGATAGCGCCCCAGCACATGATAGAAGACCAGAGGCATTCTGTGGCACGATATTAAAAATTCATTCCCAGACCCGATAAAGCGTGGTTGACAAAAGTGTGAGATGGAATGAGGTGGGGTGAACGTCTTCATGCTTTATTGCTCTTGATTTCTCTACACAAAATAAATAGACAGAATGAACTAAAAAATCTCTTCTTTATGAAGGTAGGATCCTGGCAGCTGAAGGCCTGCTCATAAAAACCTTCTCTGGCACACGGAACCCAGCAGGTCTCAGTGTAGGAGACGGTGGAGATTTATGGCTAGTGTGTGTGTTCCTGTTACAGACAGAGTGAATATGTAGAGACTGCGTTCATGGGGTTCGCTGGCACTCAAGATCTGAGAAAGAAGTCACTTGTCTTTCCACAGTTTGGGGGAGGGGGAAAGGGAGACTAGGATGGTGGTTTTAGCTGTGATGGTGGTTTGGTGGCTATTCTCCCCCCAGAAAGGATTTAAAATAATACTTGGTTTTCATGTGTGCCCTTTTCACCTGACATTTTGTTTTGAAAGAGAAAAAAATTGGGGCAAGTCAGGCTGCTGAGATGGCTTAGCAGAAAAGGCTCTTGTCACCTGAGCTGGATCCCTAGGATCTCCATGGTAAAAAGAGAACTTGTTCTGACCTCTATTCATACTCCCTAGCATCTAAACACATGCATGCACATGCACATGCACATGCACAAGAACATACACAGAGACGTACGTACTCCCGTACACACACACACACACACACACACACACACACACACGCACACACTCTGTTAATAACGCCTTTAAAGGCATGACCAGGCCAACCTCTGATTTCATCCGTCTCCTTGGCCAGAACTGCCTGCACTTCTCTGACCCATTACCCCATCTTCCTTCTGTCCTCCTCCTTCTTGGGGGGTCACAGCCTGCCAGAAACATTCACTGCCGTAGCAGGACAGAATGGCTCATTGGTTTCAGACATTAAGTTTTCTGCTGAAAGCCTGCTCAGAGCTGGTGTGACAAATGGATTTTACCTGCTGCTAGAGAATGAGGCTCTATCCCACCCGCCTGCTCACAAAAGCCCTATCCCCCCAATCTTGCAAAGCCCAACCCCAAGAGCAAGAAACAGAGATCTGCCCTGAGGCACCATCTGTTTCTGTCGGTGTACATGTCGGCCCCTCCAGTTGCATCTGTTGAGGAGAACTGTGAACTTGATGAGTTGTAGGGAGGCAATGTTTGGTCTTCCCCCCACCCCCCACCAGCCTCTCTGTTAGCCTTCCCTGACTGGGCTGCTGGGCTCATGGTGTGGATCTGCAGGAGCCGCCTCTCCGGCCTCATCTGTATCAATTGAAAATCAGTCACTGGGAGTATGTAGCAGTCAACAGGGACCCCAGGCATGTCCCAGTGACATCAATTCTTCTTCTGTTTTGGTAGTTCAGGAAACAATTAAAAATCTGATGCATTCCAGGGAGGATTTCAAATAAATCAGCTGATAGCTGATACCGTGTAGCTTCTTGGTAGCAAAGCAAAATGAACATCCCAGCCGCATCTGTGTACAGTGCGCTGAAATAAAGAAATTAACCATGCATCACCTCCAATAGAGCAAGCAGCTGGCCTGTTCCGAACCTTTCCAAAGTACCCAAAAGCTACTGATTTGTTAAGTTGTCAGCCTCCTTATGGACATCAAGACCTTCATGCATATGCCAAACATCAAGCTGGCCAAAAATCAGTTAAGTTCTGGGATAATCCAAACACTGATTAAACAACGTAGCCAGGGCTGACATGTTTTTTCAGAACAAAGCTGACATGGTGAGCTGGACACAGGGCCTAGAGAGGAGGTTGTGTAAGATGCAGGCTTGGAGTATGGAGGGATAGCACACCTATTAGGAGTCTACTGCTGCGACTGGAGAGGTGGCTGGATGGTTAAGAGCACTGTCTGTTCTTCAGAGGAACGTGTTTCAATTTCTAGCACCCACATGGCAGCTCACTGCTGTCGGTAACTTCAGTTCTAGGGGACCTGACACCCTCATACAGATAGACTTGCAGGCAAAACACCAATGCACATGAAATAAAAATAAGTAAAGATATGTGGATACTAGCCCAGAAGCCTAGACTACCCAAGATACAACTTACTAAACACATGAATCTCAAGAAGAATGAAGTTCAAAATGTGGTCTCTTTGCCCCTTCCTAGAATTAAGAACAAAGCACACACTGAAGGAGTTACAGAGATCATGTGTGAAGCTGAATCAAAAGGATGGACCAACCAGTGACGGCGGCTGNGCCTAGTTGGCCATCATTGGGAGGAGAGGCCCCTTGGTCATACAGACTCTATATGCCCCAGTACAGGGGAACGCCAGGGCCATTACGTGGGAGGGGGTGGGTAGGGGAGCAGGGCGGGGATGCGGGAGGGTAAGGGGAAATTTCTGGATAACATTTGAAATGTAAATGAAGAAAATATCTAATAAAGAGAAAAAAAAAAAAACCAGAAGTATATACTGCTTTTGTAAGAGAGCCAGGATGGACATGCATGCTCATGCATGGACATCCACACCGACCCTTAAAATTAATCTTTAAAAAAAAACAACCAAAAAACTGAAACATGTGAAAGTAGGATTGGCAGTGATCGTAGTAAGAATGGCTGCCCGAGTTTGGTGATCTCAGAATATTAATCAGAAAAGTGCCCCACACTCTGTGGGCAGATGTGCTATTGTGGAACTTGTGTTAATTACCTTTAATTACAGTTCTTCCCACCTCAGCTTCCCCAGCATCCTCTTCGCACCTGTATTTGAAGGGATTTCAGGTCTTTTTCAGTTTCCTGGGAAATAAGAACCAGCCTTCTTATAGTGTTTAAGTAGTGTGACAAGCCAGGCAAGGAGATGTTGCGGGCCTGGGATACAACCGTGGGGCAGCTAATGAGCTGGGAGGTTCCATGAGCATTCCGGGTCAATCTGGGCTATAGAGTTGAGATTCATATCAGTCTGGTCTACAGTATGAGACCATGTCTTAGAAGGATAGCAAATGAATGTGAGAGTCACAAAGATGAGCATACCCTTAAAAAATAGCAATCCTAGTATTCTTCTGCAAATAGAAACTGGTATTCTCCCCCCAAATAAATATCAAAGTGCTAAATCTGTATTGTATATACATATATATGCCATTTGCATGATGATGTGACTACTCATCAATATTCAGTGGATTTTTCCCCCTAGCTACCTGCTGAACCTGGATCCTTTGTAAGAATAGACAGTGTCCCTAACCGCTGAGTCATCTCTCCAGTACCCTGAGTGATGTTTTCTATAAAAAGGCTGTCTCAAAGGGAAGTGTTAGAAAACCTTCCAAGCTGTTTGTGACCATGGCTATGCACATCGCACAAAAGTACAGGTTTAAAACCATGGAATGTACTGAGCCAATTACCTAGTGGTGCTGCTTTTGTATTATGATAAACACACCAGACAAAATATCTGCTATATGCACTCCTGATCCCCTCAGTAAAATTCCAATGTTAGGTTGATCCTTTGATGTTTGTGAACCTGTGCTCATATAAGCTAGAACAATGTGTACACATCTTCTATAATTATATTTATACCTGTAATTCTATATTGTTCAAGCATGAGGACCTGTGTTCAAATCCCCTATATTACACAAAATGCTGGGCGTAGTCCTTGAAACCCTTGTAAGTGTGAAGTATGATTCATAATCGATTCTATAAGAATGTGGGGCAGGGAAGATGGCTCCACCAGCGTGCTCTCCATGTTTGAGATCCATGTTTGACTACCAAAACCCATGCTAAAACAAACAAACAAACAAACTGGTGTGTGGTACATGCTGGTGTCACAGTGCTGAGACAGGCAGATCCCTCGGCCTCTCTAGCTAGCCATCCAAACCCAGTCAGTAATCTCCAAGTGTATTGAGAATCTATGTTTCAGAACCAAACAAAAACAAAAATACAAATACACAAGACAGGTGGAGGGTGAGATGTCTCATTGAGTAAATATGCTGTCAAGCCTGATGATAGCAGTTCAGTCCTTGGGCCCCATAGGATGGAAGGAAAGTCCATCTCCTGCAGTCTGTCCTCTAATCTCCATATACACATTGTGTTACAGAACACACACATTTTCACAGGTACAGACACACACACCAAAATTAATGCATATATAAATAAATGTTAAAAACAAGATGGATGGCTTCCTGAAGAACAGCAGCCATGAATGTCCTATGACCCCCACAAGAACATGTACATATGCAAACAGATACACACACACACACACACACACACACACACACACACACACACACACATAGCAGAATAAGCATGTGAACATGGATGAGAATGTAGGTTCTCATGGAATGGGGGACATGATTCAGTGAGGGAAGAATGCTTATTGTTCAAGCATGAGGGCCTGGGTTCAAATCCCCAGTGCCCAACTGAAATGGTAGACACAGCCCTGCACTCTAGTTACCCCAGGACTGTGATAGGCAGAGACAGATAGTTCACATGGTCTTGGTGTCTTATCAGTGAGCTCCAAGTTCAGTGAATGACTCTCTGTCAGAGGTATACGTTGTATTGTAATAGAGAAGGGCACCTGAGGTCCTCCTCTGGCCTCTCTGCACACCGGCACACAGATAACATGTACAGAGAGAACATAAGTTATCATTTCAGATGGAGGCTAATCAGGCTGTGGGCATTGACACCCAGAAAATCCTCAAGGCTCGTCCAGCACTGCTTTGCGTTGGTACATGTGTGCAGCTGCAGGTTTCCACAAAAGATATATAGAGTCTTATTGATTAGAGGAAGTAATCAATGTTTATACACAGAGCCCTTTCATCTTGATCAGCTTTTAATGGGCAGGGAAAGCCTAACTGAAGAAAAACACAAATGTTAAATCACAGTCGCCTTCGACTTGGCTCTGAGCAGAGACCTCAGGCCAGAATTTAAAAGCCAGGAACACGTGTTATTTTTCAGACAGTATCCTAATGATACTGGTGGTTGGAGCAGGGGGGCCTTGAACTATGTAATTGCCCCCCATAGTTACAGCAGAGGTAGCAAGGGCCTTTACTTACGTGGGTATATCACCAACCCCACTTTTTTTACTTTGGCAGCTATATCTTAATGAATCTTGAAGTTAGCTTCTGTGTTTTGTTTTGTTTTGTTTTATCTGGTGTATTACAGGCTGGCTATGAATGTACTATATAGTCACAGGTGACCTTGAACTTTGGATCCTCCTGCCTCTACCTTCCTAGTATGAGGATGACAGGTGTATACTACCACAGCCATCTTATGAAGTACCATGGATACAAAGCCTTAGGGTCCTTGGATGGTGGGCAGTAACTACCAACTGAGCTATGCCCCATCCCCTATTAGAATTGTTTTTACATATAATAAGGAAATTAGAATCATTTTTGCCTGAAAACAACGACATCATGGTTGCTTTATATCTTGTTTTTTCTTTTAAAAAGCCAGAGTCATTGTCACTAGGAACATCTATGTATCCATATTTCTCCTCTCCCACCTCCGTGTGAACTATGTAAGATATGTTCTTTGCCTCTGTTGTCATATACTCGTAAAAAGCACACAAGGTTCACATCTTGATTAGCTGAGAACATCCACCTCTGTATTTGTTAGGCACTGGCACAGCCTCTCAGGAGACAACTATATCAGGCTCCTGTCAGCAAACACTTGTTGACATCCACAATAGTGTCTGGGTTTGGTGACTATATATGGGATGGATCCCCAGGTAGGGAAGTCTCTGGGTGGTCATTCCTTCAGTCTCTGCTTCACATTTTGTCTCTGTAACTCCTTCCATGTATATTTTGTTCCCCCTTTCTAAAAAGGACCGAAGTATCCACACTTTGGTCTTCCTTCTTCTTGAGCTTCATATGGTCTGTGAATTGTATCTTGGATATTCCTAGCTTATGAGCTTAGGAGGAGCTAGAGAATGGACTCAAGGAGCTGAACAGGTTTGCAGCCCCATAGGAAGAACAACAGTATGAACCAACCAGTATTCCCAGAGTTCCCAGGGACTAAACCACCAACCAAAGAGGGATCCATGGCTCCAGCCGCATATGTAGCAGAGGATGGCCTTGTGGTCATCAATGGGAGGAGAGGCCCTTTGTCCTGTGAAGGCTCCATGCCCCAGTTTAAGGGAATGCCAGGACCAGGAAGCAGGAGTGGGTGGGTTGGTGAGCAGGGGGAAGGGAGAGGAGATGGGGTTTTCAGAGGGGAAACCAGGAAAGGGGATAACATTTGAAATGTAAATAAAGACAATATCTAATAAAAAAATAAAATGGAATTTAAACAAAAAAAGATTCACATCTTGAGTTGGGGAAGATTCTCTCTTTGGAAGGGTCACCTTTACACTGAGAAAGAGATGCTTTGAACAGCATCATGTTACCAAAACCCATCACATGTCAATTCTAGACAAAGGCTCCTTGACTAATTATGGGACTCCATCAGCTACTTTGCTGATAGCTCTGACAAAACACCAACAAAAGCAACTTAAAGAAAGAGACGTTGGTTCGGGCTTACAGTCCAAGCATACAGGCTTCAGAGGGAAACATGGCATCAGGAACATGACATAGCTGTTCATATTGCATGTGCAGCTGAGAAGCAGAGAGAGGGGCCATGCTGAGATTCAGCTCTTTGTTTTGTATGATCAGTCCAGCCTCCAGCCCACAGACTAGTGCTGCTAACATTCAGGGTGGGGCTTTCCATTTCAGGTAAATCTCTCTGAGTATACCCTCACAAGCATGCCCAGAGGTGTATCTCATGGTATCTCTGGAACCTTTGTGTTGCCAGTGATGGCAAATTGTCACTTAAGTCCATCTCAGTAAACCCATATGAGTTGGCAATGTCACATGTCAAAAATACACTGGGACATAGGCCCCATTTACATAGCACTTACCTAGCCCTAAGTTCAGCTTCCTAATAACACACACACACACACACACACACACACACACACTATGGCTAATGAATTATGTAATGCCTGAGGTGCTCACAGCTTAGCATGTTAGTTGACCCTCCCAAAGCCTGTATATGTCAGCCACCAGAACATTCCAGATGTCTTACTCATTTCTTTCTCCTAAAACAGGTGTCCAGTGATCACACATTGAAGCAGGGAGAGGAGGTCTAAATAGTAGTCCGGGACTAGCTCTTGTAGCTAACTAACCTGAAAAGGACCTTGATAGGAAGTCTTGAGGTATCAGCAACTATATAAAAAGTCTGGTAGAGATGGCTTAATAGATAGCATGTTTACCTCACAGATGCACGACCTGAATATTCAGTCTCCAGAGCCCAAATAAAAAATCTGGGTGTGATGGCACATTTTTATAATCTCAGCTCCCAGGAGGTGGAGACTACCCAGGATTCCTGGTACTCATTGGTCAGTTCATCTAGTCAGATTGGCAAGCTTTGGGCTAGGTGAACACTGGGGCTTGTTCCAAAGATATGATGACCTGAGTCCAATTCCAAGAACCCATACAAAAGTGGAAATGACTCCCCAAAGTTTTCTTTTGACCTTTTCACTTCTGGCATAAGCATATGCATGTATGCTGCCCCACTCACAATAAGTAAGCAAGTAGATAGATAGATAGATAGATAGATAGATAGATAGATAGATAGATAGATGATAGTGTGTATGTGTGTGTGTGTGTGTGTGTGTGCTGTCAGAAGCCATCCACATGCATGTGCATACTCGCATGTGTGCATCAGATCAAAAAGAAACACAGAAGAATTCTCCCAGCATCTAGAAAGCGTTCAGCTTGCATTTCCTTTTCTTTTCCTGGCACCCACTGTTTTCTGCCTCTGTTGCCCCTGTCATGTGAAAACGAGTTCAGAGACATTGAGTTCTATGTGATGTTTTTGCAAAGTTGGACTAAGGAAGGACACTTAAATCAAAGTACCACAAAGCTCACATAGCAATGAGCACACAATTAGTGACCTCCTCCTCAGGGCCTGACAGAATTGGGAAAATTTCAATTGGGTGACCTGAGTACCCATACGGGGCAACCCTGTGTACATGAAAATTGGGACACAAGATGTATTTGTAGGTTAGTCACAAGCTGGATGTCAGACCTATTAAGCTTGCATGGATCTGACAGCCCTTCACCAGGCAGTGTCAGGCGGGAGGCGTAGCAGTGGGGGAGATAATTATGAGACTCACAGAGGTAAGGAATAGAGAGAGTATTCTGCTCAATTCCTAGGAAAGAGAGATGGGGTTTCTTGGGAGAATGGCAGCAAATTGTGTTGCCTGATACACATGGAGTGGGGCCAGTGCCTACCACAATCCCATTGCTGTCTGTGGGTTAGACTGCAGCAGAGATAGAAGGCTCTAGGGGAAAGATGAAAAGCTTAGCTCTCATATTTCTTGAGGGTTGGAGATGGGGGAACCCAGGCACGAGTTCTAGTTGATAAGGGTTGTGGGATGTGTGTGTGTGTGTGTGTGTGTGTGTGTGTGTCTAGTAATGCACACCTTTGTACAGGTGTTTGAGAAAGACATTGGATGTCTTCTCTCTTTCCACCTTATTCACCTAACTCCAAAGTCTATCACTGAACTTGGAGCTAGATCGAATTATCATTGTGCCAGCAAGCCACAACCACACCCATTTTTTTTTAAAGGCGTGCTAGGTAACCAGATTCAGGTCCTTGATCGTGCGTGTCAGGTGTTCTTACCCACTGAAGCATCTTTTCTACTCTCTAGTTAGTATTGAGCTTTAGCTACCCAGTGCTCAGACCTGGCTCCTTGAGGGCCTGCTAAGTCCCCCAGTAGATCTGGGCCTCATCACTTTGGGAACAGAGCTCTGGTTTGGGGATTGTCGTGTAGCTACTGCTCTAGCATGGCTCCATACTCCCACAGAGTTAGCCTGTTTCTCCTTCATTGTGCTAACCTTCAGTAGACAGAAGTCCTTTGAGAGAGGCCCACTCACTCAACTCTACCCTGCAGTAAAACCAACTTGGACCCCCTTATGGCCTTTCTTCTGGGCCTTTTAGAACTCTTCCACACATTCCCTCAGAAAAGACTGTCATTTTCAAGATGAAATTGGTGTGAAGCCTACATTCTAGTCCTGTTGCTGTCCTCCACCAGCTGTATAGGGTATGGCCCTGTGAAGTTTCAGTTATCTGTACAGTGTAGTGCAGGCCCTCCTTGCTTGCCTGATGCCACAGTCACAAGCATGGGGTGATGTAACATGTGTGCAAGTGTCCTATGTCATTCAAAGCAGTGTTCAGATGCATGGGGTAATAGAACAGATTATTAAAATTGGCTTCTCCCATGAGATTCCAATCTAGGCCTTTGTGTGTCCCCAGTTGGAATAACAGAAGCCCATGTGGTATTTTAGTTGTACAGATTGTCATATGAACTTTGCCTAGGGAGACAAAAGAAAGTCTCTTCAGTGTTTCAAATAGGACACTAATGACAATCAAAGAAACAACTACCCCCAAATCTAGCTTGGTGAACCAAACCTGTAAATGTAATTAGGGTTGCTTACAGAAGCACGGGCAATTTAAGTTAACTAGATATACCCCCGAAGGAAAAGTAACACACACACACACTCTCTTTCTCTCTCTCTCTCTCTCTCTCTCTCTCTCTCTCTCTCTCTCTCTCCTGCTAATTGATCCTCAGAAAGAAGTGTCGTTCGGTGAGCTCCCCTCACCTATCAAGTCAGGATAGGATGGGGATATCTTAAGATCCTCTATCAAGTGTTACCTGTTTATGTGTCCTCAGACAAGGGTGAGCCTGTGGCCCATTTCTTCCAGAAAATTCTGTCGGTAGATTCTCGAGGTCTCATGCAAATAATCACAGCTGCTGCCTCCAGTTCAATGTGGCAACAGCCATCCCTTGCCAAAAATACCATTTCCAACCACAGTGGCTCTGTCAGAAATTGTTGTGCACTCCCATTGCTTAGGACCAGCTAGGGTCTAGCCACCTATAGTGTTTTTCCCTCGTGGTGTTTTCTTAGGTGGCTTCTATTTAATCTTAAAGGCACTATAAGCCCAAGGCCTCCCTTTTAGTCTTTTTCTCTCTTCAATGTTGGGTTGAGAGATATCTATAATGTGGTTCTTATTAAAAGTGGAGGGAGAGGCAAGCATGGAGTGGGAGCCCCAGACCATCATCAAACCTCTTAGGATGTTTGCATGTACCCACAGTCAAACAAAGACGCATTTATACTCACACAGGAATGAGTGTCCTCTCCCAACCTTGCCCAGGAAATTGGTCCTTGCTGTTCCCAGACCTCTCTGCAGCCTGACTTTGAAATCTACTTTTCCTTAGCATCTAGTACATGTCTCCGAGAAGCCCCTGCCAAGGCTCGCTCTCAAGTCTGTCTGCCAACCCCAGTGCCACTTCTCAGTTTCTTCATTTTGTTGTAGGGTTTGAGTTTGGGTTGCACTGGAGAAGAGAAGGAGTGCATTATCCTTTCTTTACAATGGTTTTTATTTTTCTCCTGTGCCACACACAGAAGCAGCCTTAGTAGCTGGGGATGTAGCTCAGTTGGCAAACTGCTTGCCTAGCCTAGGATTGATCCCTTGCACTGTGTGTTACCCGGGCATGACGCTGCGAGGCCTGTAACCCAAGCACTCTGGAGGTAGAAGCAGGAGAATTAGATGTTCAAGGGCATCTTCAGCTACATAGCAAGTTGAAAGCTTGCCTGTGATATATCACACTCTGTGTTTGTTTTTTAACACATGAAGAAACCTGAGGTATAGGAACAGAAAGAAAAAAAAAAGCTGTATATGATTATGTAACTAGACATTTTTCAACCTGGTTATGTATAATTAAACTTTTGACCTAATGTTTTCATGGCATAACTATAGCTTTGTGTCCAACTTTGGAAATGCACTAGCTCCAACGTTTGTGTTAGTCTTTGTCCCTCATACAGCAAGCATGCCTCCAGGAAACACTTGGGAACGGGGGCTAACAGAATGACTGTGTTCTGAGCCTGCTTTGAATAGCCAAGAACATCCTCTGTGCTCCTTGGCTCCTTTTCATGGGACTTGATCATTTGAGTCACTTTTTTCTAGCCGTAGACTCGGCTCTTAGCGGCAGAAGCCTATCAAGGTCACCTCCCACTCCCTGAGGACAGGCTTCCTGTCATCGGACCCCTTCCTGGCCCCCAGTTATGGGTAGAACATGATGGCAGCCTCTCACCACCCTGTATCCCCATCTCTGACACACATGGTCTCTTTGAACCTTCGAGATCCATCAGCCCACTAAAGCGAGAGAGTTAAAAGTACCGAGTTGCCGGATGATGGGGAAGTGAGAATGAGCAGGTCTCACACAGGGATGATTTGAAACAAGCCTTGTGGCTTTTTAATAATGTGCCAAAAGCAGTCTCAGTGGTGGGCCAGCAGGGCCCCCAGTCTATCTTCTGTGAAAGGAGAAGCCCAGCAGGCCCCGCCAAATGCAGACGGCCCCTCCACTCTGCTGGAGGAGACAGACTCCGAGATGGCAATCAAGGCTTGATTTGCCAACACATTTCCAATGATTAAAATGTAATTAGCACAACTGAGTGCCTCCTCCCCAGCTAATTTTAATACATGCTGTGACAGGCAGGCAGCCGGCTGTGCCTTTAGCCCAGCAGCAGATGGAGGCAGAGGCAGCGGGAGAGGAAAACCATTTTGCAATGTGACGATTCGCATCACAAAACCATCAGGGCGCTCAGCTCTTAGAAGGCCCTTGATGGCGGCACGTCAAATTGGTGCTGTCATAGCTGACCGTGGCAATGGCAGTCATCCTTCATGCTGTCCCAGAAGCCCAGCTAGGCAATTTCCAGGCGTAACCCTTTAAGATCTAGAAGGGGAAGAGAGAGAGAAAGAGAGATGGAGTGCTCTCTCGTTGTCTTGCCGTGACAGGCGTCAGCTCTGCAATGTGCGCTGTGAAACCCACACTCTTGGCAGCTTGCAAACTGTTATTTGCATGTTTCTCTTCCAAAACATGGTGGAGTGTGTGGTTTAGAAGATTTGGAAATAGCTGTTGCTCCAAATGGGAGCCCGGCACTCGGGCTGCTTTCTGCACTTCTTTCCCGGATCTGGGAAGCAGGTGCCCATTCCGCCTAGGGTGGACAGGCGGCCTAGAGGTTTCCTTTTTTTCTCTCTCTCTCTTTTCTTTTTTTTATACCATTAGTCCCATAGCAGGATCAGAACCCTGGGGCCTCTCATCAAGACCATCTGCTTCTCTCTCATCTTGAAAGGCATGTTGTGCATGCTGCAGAGTCCAGAGGCTCATATGGCCCTGTTCCTAGTAGAAGCGTCTGGGCTCTCCCTCAGCCTGTTGGGCTGTCACTCTCTTTCTGAGATGCTTCCTGGAGGCAGAGACCACTGGGCCTTCCTGGGCTGGGATGCACTGTAGAACTTCCTGGTGTATTTTAGTTCTGTAAGCGCTAACATCTCACCCAGATGGGCAACTTGCACAGTACCACATAGAACAAAGAGACAGGGCTCACCGATAACAGGTATTAGACATTTGCTTGTGGCTGTATACCAGGTTTAAGGACTTAATGAAATGATGCATTTTCTCATTTAAATGCACACACATATAGAGGCTACATGTCTTCATCCCCACTTGTTAGATGAGAGACACTGAGACTTGATAAGATTATGTAACTTTCCCAAGCTCTATGTTAAATGTTAGAACTTAGATCCAGGCTGGGGATATGGCATAGTTGGTAGTATGGTATACTTGCCTGGCATTGTAGGCCCTGGATTCAACCTCCAGGAATGGTGGTGGAAGTCTGTAATCCCAGCACTTGGGAGGTTGAGGCAGAAGGATCAGGAGTTAAGATAATCCTCAGCTGTATGGCCAGTTCAAGGCCAACCTGTATGGAACTCTGTCTCAGAACACCAACCATGGTCATAAACAAAAACAACTTAAATCTGCACGAACAGTAAAATATATTGTGGCCTAGACAGATGGGAGAAATCTCCTGTAAAGACAGTGATGCTATTCTTAGTGCCCTTTGGAGATCAGTGTCCAGTGGGACCCCAGGGTGGCAATTATATGTCACTGTGTGTATCTGTTTTTCCTTTCACTGGAAAAGCCATCATTAAAGAAGACTCAGGATTTCAGAAGGGGGCTTGAGAGATGACTCAGTCAGTAAAAGGTTTACCATGTAGGCATTAGAACCTGGGTTTCATCCCCAGAAAGCATGGAGGGAAAAACAGTCATGGTGGCGTGGCCTTGTAATCCCCACACTGGGAAATGGAGACAGGCAATCCATGAGTCTCACTGTCTAGCCAACCTGAACGCCAGGCCAATGAAATACCCCATCTCATAGAACAAGATAGACAGTGGATGCAGACCAACAATGTTCAGAACTGACCTACACACACACACACACACACACACACACACACACACAAGCTTCAGAGAATTTATAAGTACAACTTAAAAGAGTCCACACCCTTTATCACTTAGAAGTAAATGGTGTGACTGTTTTGTCCATCTCTTTCTAGGATTTTTTTTTCTCTGTGTATGTTTGCCAATCTTAAAGTAAACCAGTGTATCTAACTGTATGCCTCTTGTTCCTTTCATTGTGGAGGGACAATGACAATAGCATTTTTCATGGCTCCTCTTCTTAGTTCACCCTCAGAGGCAGATACCATCACTCTATTTCATTGCTCTAAAAGGAGAACTTGAGGGCTTAGCAGGTAAAGTTACTTGCTACCAAATCCAACAGTCCTAAATTGATTCCCAGGACCCACGTGGTAGTAGAAAACCTACTCACACAAGCTGTCCTCCAATCTCCACAAGAATAGTGTGGGCGGCACATGTGACACACATGCAAGTGTGCACACACACAAAGATTTTTAAAATGTGATTTTTTTTTTTTAATAAAAGAACTTGCACGTTCAACTCCTTTCTGGGATTTTTGATTTAACCACAACTAACCATAGACATAGTCATGTTTCCATTTCAGTGAAATAGTTCATGGCATGTTTGGTTTTTGTTGGTGTGTGTGTGTGTGTGTGTGTGTGTGTGTGTGTGTGTGAGAGAGAGAGAGAGAGAGAGAGAGAGAGAGAGAGAGAGAGAGAGAGGCTTGTGTGTTCATATGCATCTACAGCTGAATATAGCAGAAGCGGTCTGAGGACAACTACGCTGTGTTTGATGCAGGGTCTTTTTTGTGCCTTTGTATGCACCAGAATGTTGTCTCAGGAGCTTCAGGGGATTCTGTCTCTGCATCCTATCCCTATCTAATCACTGTAGCCATAAGGTCACAGATACACAACAGCACAGCCAGCTCTACATGGTGTGATGGTTATATTTTATTGTCAATCTAACATAATGTAGAATCCCCTGGGAGGAGGCAACTTCAACTGAGGAGTTACTCAGATCAAACGACCCGTGGCTGTGTCTTGGAGAGATTGGTTTTATTGGTGATTGATATGGGAGAGTTCATCCCACTGTGGTGGCCACCTCCTTAGACTGGTGGGTCTTGTCTATACAAGAACGTTAGCTGTGTGTGAGCCAGGGCATGAGCCAGTGAGCAGCATTCCTCCATGGCTTCTGCATCCAGTTCTTGCTTGTTTGAGTCCCTGCTTGACCTCCCTCAGTTGTGGACTTGGCATGGAGGGATGAGCCAAATACAAGCCCCTCCCAGTTGATTCTGCTCATGTCTACAAAGAGTCAAGTAGAACAGGCAGGTTCTAGAGATTTGAGCCCAAGTCCTCACACTTATACTGCAAGCCTTTTACCCACCAAGCGTGTCTCTGTGGATGTTAATGGGCACAGCACTGTTATGTTAACCTGATCCCTAGGTGGACACATTTCCGTTCATGAAGTCTGTGTGTCATTGCAGAGACTTAGAATTGCTTAGGCTCCAATGCCATGACTCCAAGCCCCCATTAACAGAAGTCTGAGCAAGTTCCTTCCTGACTTTAAGGGTGACTTTTAGGCGTAAAAAGGAGGAAGAGGAGGAGGAGGAGGAGGAGGAAGAGTAGAAGGAAGCTAAAACCGCTAGCTTGAAGGCTGGAACATGTTGTAAAGTTGACTGATGAAATATATATAAACTATATCTTAGAATATTTCTTGGCCTTCAGTGTATGTTGACAGTAGCCATAGAAGTAATATACTACTGGTTTGTTTTCTAGCATTATAATGTAATTTTAAGTCAACTTCTTACATGCTTATTTTCTTTTAAAATTTAAATACACACACACACACACACACACACACACATATATATATATATATATATATATACATATATATATATATACATATATATATATATATATATGCACTTATGCATATATGTTCATGGATGTGTTGGTATATGTATGTACATTAATGTGAAGACCTGAGGATGTCATTCCTTGGGTACCGTTTACCTTGTTTCATGAGATAGTCTATCATTGAACCTGGAGTTTTACTGGCTGACTAATGAGTCCCACATTCCAAGTACATAACGACCATACCTGGCAATTATACGTGGGTGGAGAGGATCAGACTCAGGTCCTAATCCATGTGTGTAACAAGCATTTTACCAACTGGGCCATCTTTGGATTTTGGAGACAGGGTCTTGCTATGTAATCTGGCTAGCCTAGAACTCTTTTTATACAGATGAAACTGGCTCAGACCTTACTGTAGTACACCCGCCCAAAACAAAGGCTTACACACAGTTCTTTTCCTATTTCATATGTAAACATGTGTGTGTGTGTTTGTGTGTGTGTGTGTGTACACTTGTACAGGAAAAACTGAACTAAGTTGTTTGAAAATTAGCCAGGCATGGTGGTGTACACCTTTAATTCTACCACTTGAGAAGCAGAGGTAGGTGGATCTCTTTGAGTTCAAGACCAGCCTGGTGTACAGAGCAAGTTCCAGGACAGCCTAAGTTCATAATGAGTCCTTTTCTTTAAAAAAAAAAAAATGGATAGAAGATAGATAGATAGATAGATAGATAGATAGATAGATAGATAGATAGATAAATTGGATGAACATCAAAGTTCCCTGTAAATATTTCTTCTGATTGCAAAATAATCTTCCAAATAGGAAGTGGACATCCTGCTGTAGTATGTGTTACTGTCTCTCAGTAGTTCCACCAATACTATATGTCTCAGCATCCTCACAACACAGGCAGGGAGACATCAGCAGGTCTCTTCCTGATCTGCCTTTCTTTGATTACCGGTGAGGTGGACCATTCTTCATTTGTTTATTAGCCGTTTATATTTTCTCTTTCCTGAGTTGACCTCTTTGCTTTTGAAAGGAAGGATGAGTCTCTGAGGGCCACTGGAGAAAAGATGCTGAGGTGATAATTATCTCCGAGCCCTGAGGCACCGTGTTGCAGGGGAGAGAATTAAGGGTCTCCTGGGACAGGGGAGGCCAGACCCACAGAGGGTTGGTTCCTAAACCACAGCCAGCTCTGTACCGTCAACTAGAAGTCAACATCTGCCCTCTGCTTTTCTGTTTGCTGTGTTTAGAAATGTTTCAGGTTTTTAAGAGGGGGCTCTTTACCTCACCCACAAGCCCGTGCTTATAATTTTTCTAGGCTATGACTGCTCAGGTTGGGTTTCTCGCTCTCAGCATCCGGTTGGTTGGGTCACACGTACAGCAGCCCCATTGTAGATCTCGCCTGAGTCTTTTACGATCCCTGCCACCCAGCCAGAGGTCGTGTGTTGCCCTCTCATATTTAAATCTGTTGCTCCCATTCTCTCCTCCTGACATTACAGAGCAGTGGAGCCTATCCAGGCTGATGTCTTTATATCATTCTTCCCTTCGGAATTTATGGGACAAAATAAACCCTCTACCATAGAAGTGGATATTGATTATTAAAGTACATAATAAAGCCTGTGAAGGGAGTGAGACCTGGTAATCCGCCCTACTCCTGGGGGAGAGCAGTAAACCCTGGCGGAGGCTGCAGGCTGCCTTCTGCCTTGAAGCTAAGAGGTTTCTTCTTAATCAGTGGTCAGTTACCAAGTGGTGAGTGAGAGAAACCAGGCAAAAAATAGTCCATACTGGGCAATTTATGTAACAGGTAAGGTGAAAAAAATACATGTGTGTCCATGTCTATGGAATATTTGAAAATATGTATTTATGTTTATATAGTATATATTTCATGACAGCAAGCATGTGGGTGGCTTTGGGAGTCCCATCTAGATAATAGTGTTTTTAGAAGAGTTATTGATATCATCAAAAGAAAAAAGCAAAGCATCAGACGGAAGGATGGCCCAAGAGGTGTCTCCCCAGGTAAAGGGGTCTGATGTACAAACTTGATGGCTTGACTTCCATCCCTAGAATTTACCGTAGGAAGAAAGACCCAACCTCACAACGTTGGCCACGCGTGTGCTGTGACATGCATTCTTGCATTGGCACTCACAGCAGGCATGTGCACACACATACACACATCCATACTTATATGAGATATAAGAAGAATGGGGAGGACTGGGAGAGGTTAGAAAGCAATGCAAACGGGAGAAGGAAGGATGAGCAGTAGGAAGTGTCATGAGGAAATGCCTATCATTCACAATGTCGCAGCAGATACAGTGACTTGCTGCCTAGCCTGATGACCAGAGTTGGATCCCTGCAAGGAAAGAACTGACTCATGAGAAGCTGTCATCTGACCTTCATATGTGCATTGAGGTGAATGCACACGGAATAAATTAATAAAATAGTATTTTACCATATAAGCTAAGGAAATGTAATAATTAAGTGAGCCACATAAAGAGAGAGCATCTCTCGCTGAAATTTTTCTGGGCAAACTGTTGTGGTGAATGTTTACATGAGTTAGGAAGCTAAATTTCCCCTCTGTGTCTAGATAATGGTGGTTTCAGGAGACCAGGAGACACCCTAAAATTAAACAGCAAGCCATCAAAACATCAGGCTAGCCCTCTCGTTCCTCCTGCTTCCTTTCCACAGTTTCAACCCCTAGGGGGCTTTTCAAGTAATTTTTTCAGTAAAACAAAGACATGTAGCCCCCTCAGACAATAGCACTCGCACCACCATCCCCACTCATCCATTACCCAGAAGAGAGGTTCTGGGGAAGAAAAAATAAAGACTACTCAAATATTGGCAGACTAAAAAGGGACTTGTGTTTTCAACACAAAAAGATGTTTGTTTTCCTTGCATTTTAACTCTTAATTTTTGGCCCAGTGGGGAACTCAGGCACTGCCACCATTTAGAATGTAACCTCGCAGTGGCGCACTGATTGCCTGTCACAGGGCCATTGTGGCTGAGGGCCAGGAGGCAGGCAAAGGAGGTCGGGGATGGAGCTCTCTGCTGAGGTCCTGTCCGTTTCCCCTTCCACTCTTTCCCTTTTCTGGCTAACCACTTTTTTGGCCTGACTCAGAGGAATCACTCGGGGAAGACTTGAGGCTGAAATTCCTAACAGGCTCTTTTCAGTCCCCTTGATTTTAATCAGAAATACACAATTATTCTTTTTCCTCCAAATAGAGAAACTCAATCCCCATTTTAAATTCAATTATTGTAATTGCAGCATTCAGAAAACTAGCACATTCATTTTCTAATAAGAGATTGTGGATACCAAATTACCGCATATAGTATGTCAAAACAGGAAACTCGAGACTGGCAGACTGGCGGGTGTTTTTATCTTAGCAATTTGTATTTTCTTGCAGGCAATTTATGGTAATCTTACCCTTCTTATTTATGATATAGGGGGCTGGTTTTTAAAGCTCTCCTAAAATAAAGACTCTTGTCCAGTACATTGTAATTTAAAATCCCAGTTATGAATAAGACAAACTCCAAGAAGGCCCAGAATTGAAGGCACTTTGCTTCCACTAAAAGGAAGTAAAACCATCTCTTTGGGGGAACAGAAGGAACAGGATCATCCGGAACCACTTAGGAGTGTTCATAGATGTTTGTCACAAGGAATATTTGTATTTCTTCAGCCAAGCTGTTTGTTACCTTAGTTTTAAATGAATTCACTTGGCAGAAAGTTGTACCATGACTCTCAGAAGTTCTCAGTATCAAAGTATGGTGTTTCCTCTCTGCTGCTCCGTTCCAGCCGAGGTTGGCTTGAAGGGAGTCAGATATGAACAGGAATACTGTTACGACATCTTTCTAAGAGAATAGACTCGGCATCCATCCTGCTTTCACATCTGTTGTGATGATGAATCACCCTGACCAAAAACATCTTAGGACAGAAAAGATTTATTCAACTACACCCCCAGGTCATAGTTTGCTGGGACAGAGAAATCAAGGCAGGAAATGAAGCAGCCAGTCATTCCCACATCCACAGTTGGGCAGAGAGAAATGAATGCTTCCACGCTGCCTGTGTATACAGTTCACAGCCCTGCCCACCAAGTGATGTCACCCACTCCCACAGTGGCTCTTCCCTTCTCCATTACCAATCAAGGCAGTCCCTCACAGATATGCCTGATCTGGTTCCTCCGTTGGGACTATCTTCCTGGTCGTTTTTTGGTTGTGTCACATTAACAGTTAAAAGAAGCCAGGACAGCATCAGACATCCACCCTACACACACACACACACACACACACACACACACAAACACACAAACACACAAACACACACACACTGTTGTAAATTTTATTAAAATTTACTTCAAACTCAAAGTCACTTCCCTGCCTTTCTCACTGGCATCTGTAGACCAACACTTTTTGAGCACCTTTCTGCCCATTGCAGAAGCCACTGTGCCGTATGTGCAGGCACATGAGTGGGCATGTGGAGATCAGAAGTCAGCATCCTCTATAGCGCTCCATGTAACTCTTTGAGACAGAGTCTCTCAGTGAACCTGACACTTAACCAAATTTCCTAGATTGCCTGACTAACAAACCCTGGGGTTGTCTGTCATTCCTGTCTCTGCCTCATTGGTACTCAGTAGCTTCTTTACTTGGGTTCTGGGGATGCAAACGTAAGTCCTCGTGCTTGTGTACAAGTACTTTACTGATGAAGTCCCTCCCCAACCGTGTACAGTCTGGTTCTTGATCTTGCCAAGTAGCAGCATTCTCTGGGATCATCCGCTGACGAACGTAGCTTATTAGTTCACTCTTCTGTGTGTGCTCATGGGCGCTGATTATGTGCCGGGTCGAAAGTGGGAACTTGACCATCACTATGGAGATACAAGAACCCGACAGCTGAGGAACAGAGCACAGAGAAGCTCTCCTGGGGAGGAGAGAGCATTCATTTCGACCTGTTCCCAAGGGCACATTGTTGTCTTATCATAATCTACTGACACATTCCAAAATTGCTGCATTCCTACCTGCACCAACAATTACTTGATATTTTTTATTATTGAAAATAAATTATTTATTTAAATATCAATTTTGTTTTTGTAAGATGGGGTCTCTATATGGCCCGGGCTGTCCTGGAACTCACTATGTAAACCAGGCTGGCCTTGAACTCTGTCTCTGCTTCCCAAGTGTTGAGATTAAAACCTATATACCACCAATTTATTTTTGTTGCCAGTTTCTCTTTGAGTTCGCATCTTAAGGAGGCCAAAGCTGGGGTTGGAGAAAGGGCTCAGCAGTTAAGAGCACTTCCCCTTCTTCCAGAGCATCTGAGTTTAGTTCCTAGCACCAAGGTCAGGTGGCTCACAACTGCCTATAACTCTAGCTCCATGAGATCTGACATCTTCTGGCTTCCATAGGCATCTGTACTCAAAGGCACACACATACAAAACATGCCCATAATTTTAAAAAATGTTTCAACTGTTAAAAAATTGCCCAAACCCTTTTCTGCCCTGTACATATGGTACAAATTTAGACTCTCAATATTGGTTGTATTCATGTGTATAACTTTGTTTCTTTGCACACATTATGGAGTATTATTTGAATTCTAAGCTTCTTAAGTATGCTTGCCCAAATACAGTGTTCACTAAGAACGTAAAGGATTGCTATACCGAATTCTAAATGGTCTTGTTTTATTGACATTTTATCAGTGAAATAAAACCATGAGTTACCAGGATGATCCTTGTACTTGCTATTTGTTTTTCTTTGTTTGGATTGTTGTTTCTGATTTACAATAACCTGGTATTAGGTCTTTAAATTTCCAAAGAAGACATGCTTGCAGAATTAGTGGCTTCCTCTCCATGACAAGATGGTAGGGATTTCTAACCAATGTTTGAGCAATTGTTATGTCTACTTATTTCTATATATGATTTCACATATCTTTTGTGTAAAGATTTGAGAAACAGAAGTCACAATGTTTCTTTTTGCCTGCCTTTACACGCTCTTAATTGTTGCAGAAATTCTGAATATATATGGACCTCAGATACAAGTTCTACAGGGATATTCCCCATGATGTTAAGAACCTGTAACTCCCATGTATGATCTCATGGAAAAGGGGTTGGAATTTGATTCTCCATCGGCTTTGGGTTACTGAGCCCTTCCTGTGATCCAGATACAAATGTCTTGAGGAAGGAATGGTCTTGCGTGGAGTAGAAATAGGACTGATTAAGTGAGTTTGTGGCTTAAGAGTCATTACAACTCCTCAGTTTCAAGTTGTCTGAGCTTAGATTCTGCAAAGCAATCAGTTGGGGGATGTATGTCAAGTAGTTTCTTTGTGCAATGTGATTAGCAAAAGGGCAAGCAGTGTGCTTCACAACTCAGGGTGGAGCCTGTGATGACAGAACTGGGTCCAAGCACTATCTCAGCAACTAGAAGGAAGAAGCCTTCACTTCTCTTGATAAATGTTAGTGCATGCCTGTTTCCCCAGATGCTCAGGAAGCTGAGGCAGTAGGCACCCTAATTCAAGGTCTGCTTGAATAGAAGAATGAGTTCAAGGCCAGCCTGGGCAACTTAGTATAACCAGTCTCAAAATAAAAAGTAAAGAGGGCTAACAATGTAGCTTAGATGTAGAGGCTAGGAACATGGCTCATGGATAGAGTACCTGCCTAGAATCCCCCAGTGAGGAGCTAGGGCAGGGGTGTGACATAGAGTACTTGCCTAGGATGTACAAGGCAATTCCAGATTCTGGAGGAAAAACAAGAGAGGAACTGATAACACCTCCTTTCCAGGGTTTCTTAGGCATCCTTTTGCGATGCTGTTAGGAAGCAGTCTTCACACAGAGCGCTCTTTGCTGCCCTGCTGCTGTGTATCCCACCCCCTTCTGCTGTTGCTGAATGTGAACATCAACCATTTGGCAGAGAATTGAATCATGTAGGTGCCACTTAGCATAAAGGCAGAGCTCCATTCTGTCCCCCCACAACCTCGGTGGAAGGAAGGGAAAATATGGTTTGCGACAGTGTCATTACCCTGGAAAAAGAACTCGGGAGCTGCAGGCTCTTTAAGAAAGATGCTTTTTACTTTGAGTGTTGGAGAAAATAGAACAATTACCTATTGAAGTCAAAGTGGATGAAAAAAACACCTCTGTTCATCCTTCCCTGGCCATTTAATCCATTCAGATTCACTGGGCCTTTCTGAAGGTGAATCAAGCCAGGCTTGCTGTTCTTGTCTACTGCAACATCCCTTCCCCAGGCCAATGCACAGGGTGACTGACTGCCTGAGGTGCTCTGCCCGGGGTAGACATTGCCTACCCAAGGTTGGAGATTGCTCATGGTGTTTAGTGCCACAGAGCATGGAGGAAGTGAAGAATGAATGGAGGGAGGGAGGGAGAGAGGGAGGGAGAGGGGGGTGGATCTGCATAGCAGAGCGTGGATGCTGAGCAGTTTTCATGGAATAGCTTGATGAGTAGGGTGGTTCTCAGGACAACCATAGTGCACTTTGTTCACTGGCTGAGAAGAGGACTTTTGTCTGTGAAATAAAAGAATGCTGTTATGTCTCCACTAGGACCAGATAGATTGGCAGCACTTGACTCACAAACACTTAAGGGGGAGGGAAGAAGAGGAGAGGAGGTGAAGGGATTTAGCTCACTGGGTAAGAGTGAGTGTTATACAAGTATGATGGCCCAAGTTCAGGTTTCCCCATGCACACAGGAAACCTAGCTACCTATGGCCGTATACTCCTGTTCCTATTGAGTAGGGAATGGGCATATCAAGACAGCCAGTCAGCATAGCTTAAAACAGTGACCTCTAGCTTCAGTGAGAGACATTCTATTTCAGAGGGACAGGACTGAGAGTGACCGAACAGGACACCTTATATTGACTGATGGCTCATGCGCCTGCATACACTCAGGCACACACTGATATCCATTATACACGAAAGGGAAAGCAAAGCAGGCATGGTGGTGTACAGAGTCATCCCCAGAAGTGTAAGGACAGTTCGGCTACACAGTGAGTTCAAGGCTACCCAAGGTCCATGAGAAATGAGGAAGAAAAAAAATGATAATGATGAAGGATTTTTAAAATTTGACTGACCGTTTCCTATATGTAAACACTAATCTAAGCAGTTTGTGTGTGTGTGTGTGTGTGTGTGTGTGTGTGTGTGTGTGTGCGTGCGCGCGCGCACACGCGTGTACATGTGAACTTTTAGTAATTGCGTGCCCTTCAAACCTTAGGGAAGAGACTGAACAGTCCCATTGATAGATAAATGAGACTTAGAAAGTCAATTGCTTGTGCCTAAAGCACTGGTTCTCAACTTTCCTAATGGTGAAACCCTTTGATATAATTCCCCATCCTGTGTTGACCCCCCCCCAGTGATAAAATTATATTTATTGCTGCTTCATAACTGTAATTTTGCTACTATTACACATTGTAATATGAATATCTGATATGTGACCCCTTTGAAAAGGTCATTTGATCCCCAAAGGGGTTCAAAGGACCCATAGGTTCCCTAGTGGCTCTTCTAGACTTTATGCAGCAGAGGTAGGACTTGAACCTGAGCTCTGTTACCGTGGTTATAGACGGCACATGATAAGGTATTTCTAAAACCTCATTATTATTTAGGTTCCCACTACAAAGTAGCAGGCTTCGTTTCCATGCATCTGCTCTGGGGCTCTGTCTTAGGTCTTAATGACCAGCCCATCCTAGGTTTCTAGATCAGGGACTGGTTTAAACCAGCCAGCTGAGTTTCTGCCTCCTCTTCCCTGCCCTCATCCGCATTTCTCTTATGGAGCACATTCCTAAATAAGGATGGTTGCTGTGCTTTAAGGGCATACAAATGGCTTGCCCTCACCTGTCAAGCATGATCCTTGTATTTTACCAGGCCCATTATGAACGCAATCTTTCTGTCGAAAATTTGCATACCTCCTTTCTTGAAAAGTAATGACAGCAATTTCTTTCCCTGCGCTCACTCTCCGAGTGTCTCATTTAACGGCACCTGTGAAACCGACAGGCACAGAGATGAGAAGTGAAAGAGAGCAGTTGATTAAATCATCATCAAGTCGGGCCTCAGAAAGTCAATTCTGCTCGCCGTCCGCAATGATATCCTTTTATCTTAAAGTAATGAGCTATGGCACTTTCGCATCGGGTAATGCGATAAGTTCTATTAGCATGTTCCATTTGCCTCACAAGCAAGGGCAAGTCATTTTAGCTAGCTCATATCACCGCAATCAAAGCAATTGGCTTCCCAGGCAGAGAAGAAAGGGAAAAGGCTCAGGGTGATTTCTATGGATCACAACACAGCGGAAAAAATAGACTCTTGTATTATTTTAACCCGTCACATACTCTTCCTTTTCACTCCTCAGCAAATTTGGCCTAAATTATTAGTCCATACAGGTCTTCAGGAACCAAGTGTGAGTCAAGGCAGACGTGGGGGCAGAGGAGGAAGAGATAGGGTGGCGTCGCTGGGGTCTCAAGTGGCACATGACTGGGGAAGAAAACCAAGACGGCCTCTCTGCTAATATTTCTGTAGGCTCATAATCAAGTCTTGTTCTGTACCATCCTCAAAGTCATTAGTAATAGGTCCCCAGACAGGCGAGGATTAATGCTATTGATAGTTTGGAATCAGCAAGCCAGTGGCAAGGAAGCAAAAAAATCTACAGCTTAAGCTAAGAAGAGATCATTTACTAATCACAGGGTCCAGGTCGGGGTGTGGAGCAGTCAGTAGAGTGCTCCCCAGGCCGGCAGGAGTTCCGTGTTCCACCTTCTGCCCTGAAGAAGCTGGGTGTGTTATACATGCCAATAAGTCCAGCCCTCTGAAGGTGGAGGCAGGAGCATCAGCAGTTCAAGGGCCGTCCTCAGCAAAATAGTATGTCAAAGCCATCCTGCGGTACAGTAGACCCTGGGTGGAAAACAATGAATAGGAAGATCATAGGCCCTAGGCTATTCATTTTACCATTTTAGAGTTTGGCAACCAGGAAACTTGGTTGATTCTGTTGTTGTTTTGTTTTGTTTTTTGTTTGTTTGTTTGTTTGTTTGTTTTTTGAGTAAATTTATCTTTGGAGTTTATATATAGCTTATACCTGAAAGAACATAGCTTCTATTCTCAAGTGTGGAAAATGCTGGTCTCTCTGAAGATTTGTGAGATAACCACCTCTCCCTTCAGTCCCAAGAACAAATAATACCAAAATGTTCTACACATTATTTTATGAGATATACATATCCCTGGATTTAAAGGTGAAAGAAAAAAGTTGAAATTTAATTTCTGAGGTTTAACTCCCCAGGTTTGGACTGTTCTCTATAAGCAACGTAATTGTACTTTTAGCCATTGGTCAGAATGGACCCTGCCCATAGTAGGCCCTTGAGTAGTACTTTTAAAGTGAACATACATGGCCATCTGCGTACGAGCTGGCTGGAAAGAGAACAAGAAGTGTGCGTCCTTGAGATGATGAGATAGATGGCTTGGTGTATAAAGCCGTGCTCTGCAAGCGTGAGGTCCTGAGCTCAGATCCCAAGCAACCATGGAAAGTCAGGTGGGTGAGGAACACCACTACTGGGGCTATCAGAACAAAGAGACAAATCTCAGGGTCTTGTTAACCAGCTGGTTTAGCTGAAATGGTGGTCTGCAGATGAATGGGAGACTGTCTCAAAACATATGGCAAAGAGCAATAGAAGCAGATAGCTAACATGGATCTCTGACCTCTACGTGTACACACAGACACACACACATGTATACCACACACATGTACACACATTCACACTTCTCAGACCAAATTGGTTGATTAAGCTCTGCCTATTTCCAACATGCATAATACATCCCAAGAGCTCCCTATATAGGAAGGCAGTATTGGTACCAAAGTCCAAAGCTTATGCTGTGCTGTCTCCTGAGCAGATGGACTGTGTATTATTTTCTAATGAGCTCATCCCAGGATTGTTGCTTTATTCTTTGGACTTAGGTTTAGAGCATGCATGTCTTTTCATCAGCCTTTCATTGTATCTGAGCTATTTTGACCTCCTGTGGAGTTATTGTTGAGACAGAAGGGAGGAACCAGGGCTATCAGTTTGGTGTTTTTTTTACACTGAGGAAAAAAACCACTTTCAGGATTAAAATGCTCTTTATTTCAAGAGCCCCAATAGCTTTAAATGTCATGTAAAGTCCAAAGCCAATGAGACAGCTAGGTAAACAGTGGGGAAAGGGGCTCTTTGGCACAAGATGGCTGCCTGCATGTTTTAGCTTGTGTAGGGAGTCGGGCAGGCTGGCAGTGGATGTGTTTAGTCACACGGCTGTTTCCTGGCTTTTTAACGGAAGGAAATAAATGTCATGATTTCTTCAGGTGGCTTCTTCAGAAATTGCTTTTAGGTAAGGGATGTCCTTACTGTCTTAGATAAACCGCCTGGTCCAAAGGGGGAATCGATTTGTTTTGTCACTGGCCAAGTTAAATCGTACTTGATTTGAGATGGTGTGGTTTACAAGTTGGGGAGTTCCCCCTCGTTTTCCTCCCATTTCCTTTAGGCGGAAAAGAGAATAAAATAACTTTGTTCAGCAAGTGGCGTTCAGCACTGACATCTTTGGTGGTGATGATAAATGGATCTGAGGTACAGAATAACTGCTCCAGCAAGGTCCATTGAGCAGAATGGAGAGCCGTGCCCTCCTCAATGTCATTGTGTGTGATGTATTCAATGATTGCCACTTGCTGCTTAAGAATGCATTCCATCACTGGCTACCCAGCCCCGGTTCCTACAGGCCAAACAAGGCTGCAGACCTTCATTTATTCGAAAATCAGAACCAAGATTTCCTGAATAAAAAACGAGGCAGGCTTGCTTATGAGAAAATGAAGTAAAAGTCATAATCTCATTCTTTTGGGTTTTTGGCGTTTTGTTCATTGAAGACATTTTCATCTGTGCTCCATGTGCTGCTAGGAAATTTTTATTGACTTTACTTATTTATCTGTTTTGTGTGCGTGTTTACGTGTGCATATAGACACGTTTCTATATGTGTGTTCTTGTGCATATGCATGCAAAATTAATGTCAGAGGACAATTTGGGGGAGATAGTTCTCTCCTACCATGTCAGTTCCAGAGATGGAACTCAGGCCATCAGGCTTGGCAGCACGTGCCTGCTGAGCAGTAATGCAGGTCCTTTAAATTATGAATGACAGAATGAATGAGTGGATGGATGGATGGATGGATGGATGGATGGATGGATATAAATCTTTTTTGTTGCATCTACTTGTAATCTGCCAAGTGTAGTCAAACAAACTTCCCAGTGTATTATGCAGTCATATTACTCTATCCTATACCACACCCCTTTAGATCTCCTGACTTATTAATTATACTTTACCTAGAATCAAACACAGAATTGGAATATGTCGTTGTTAGTGTTACCCCTGCTATGATGAACCTCCATGACTAAAAGTAACTTGAAAAGTAAAGGGTTTGTTTAGCTTGAATATTCATATCACTTTTCATCATCAAAGGAAGTTAGGACAAAAACTCAAACAGGACAGGAATCTGAAGGCAGGAGCTGATGCAGAACCCATGGATGGGTGCTGCTTACTGGCTTGTTCTTTATGGCTTGTTCAGCCTGCTTTCTTATTGTACCCGGGACCCTCAGTCCAGAGTTAGCACCACCTACAACGGGCTGGTGCCTCCCCCACCAATCACTGATTTTAAAAATGCCCCCCCCCCAGGTCTGCCTACATCCTGATTTTAGGAAGCTATTTTCTCAGTGGAGCTCCCTCCTCTCTGGTGGCTCTAGCTTGTGTCAAGTTGACAGAAAACGTATCAATATAATTGAACACCAAGTGTGTTTCAAGGTCTGGAGATAAAACATCAAAACAAGATGTCACTGTTCAGGAAGGACATCTCTCATGGCTAATGCCAAAATGTAGCTGTTCAGAAGGTGGAAGCAGAGCTTTGCATTGTTTTAAGAGATCCTTTAAGTTGAAGCTTGAAGAAAGACATTCTCAGGTAGAGGGTATAGCTAACTACACCAATAGTTGGGCATGAGGATGCGGCTAGAGCATGCCTGAGTATGGCTGGAGCCAGGGACATGTTAGAGTAGATCTTCTCAAGCCCAGCCTTGCCTGTGAGCTTGTGCAGTGATTAGTAGACTGGCTTACTGTAAGCATTAGGAACCTGACAGAGGAATCATTAGCATCGCCTTATCTCTTAAACCTAATACAAATTTTAATGTGTTGTTTTTGCTTTTGTCTTTTGAGACAGCATCTCTAGGTAGGCTTGGCTGTCCAGAAACTCATCGTGTAGACCACAGTGGTCTGTATCTCACAAAGGTTCCCGTACTTCTCTCTCCCACGTGCTGAGGTTTAGAGCACGCCTGCACCACCTTGCCCTGCTCGTTTTCCTAGTGAACTTTTCTGTTAATTTATTTTTTATTAAAATGTTCAGGGGCTGGCCGGGCGTGGTGGCACAAGCCTTTAATCCCAGCACTCCGGAGGCAGAGGCAGGCGGATTTCTGAGTTTGAGGCCAGCCCCTACAGAGTGAGTTCCAGGACAGCCAGGGCTACACAAAGAAACCCTGTCTCGAAAAACCAAAAAAAAAAAAAAAAAAAAAAGTTCAGGAGCTGCAAGTGTAGCTCAGTTGGACCAGCATTTGCCCAGCATACAAGAAGCTCTAGGTTCTGATCCCAGCAGTATATACACTAAATGAATAAACTGATGACTGGCACAGGCCAGTCATCCCAAAACTAGGGAGGCCAAGGCTGGAAGATCGTGAGTCCATCCACGGTCATGGAGCAGACTGCAGACATGAGTCCTTGTCTCGAGTAAACTAGTTAAATAAATAAATAAATAAATAAATAAATAAATAAATAAGCAAGCAAGCAAGCAGGCTCTTGTGTGGTAGTTGAAACAGGAGGATTTGGTACCTCTCTTAACTCTTGATGTGTAGTTTATGAAAGGACAGGCAAGTTACATTAGAATGGTAGCCATGTTGGGGTGGTAGAGGCTGTGTCTGGATTTTATTTTTTTCTTCCTATTATTGCATTCAAAGCCTATGGTGTTCACTGCAGGCCTCCAGTTTGACTCATCAAGTATGGTGGTTTAAATTCTGTCTGAGCCTGAGGACCAAGCAACCGCGATTCTTCTTTCCCTCCACTTCTTGCTATTAAGATGGAGGAAACTATTTCCACTTCTCTCTCAGGGCTTTGAATCCTTTGTCATGGAGAACACGCTGACACCTTGAGCTCCCATTTGGTGGGCAAACTGTTTGCTAATAAACCAAGACAGGACCCTGATGTCAAAATGCTTAAGACGGAGAATCAGCTGGGACCGGTTTCTGTGCCTGACATGCCTTTTCCATCTCCCTGCCTCCTCCAGAACATAAACCTGAACCAGGAGGTGGTTCAGCGTGAACTCTTATAAATTGGAGTGGGTGTCTAGGGACAGGGGAAACAGACAGTTCTTCCTTTAACCTTTGAAGACCAACAACCATCTGGCCCGGAAAAAATCCACAGCGGGTTGAACCCAGGGTGTGAAAGCTGGGCAGTGTATTTAATGTGAATTCGAGACCATGACTCCTTCCCACCCTGACTCCATAAAACAGCCTCCCTTTTTCATAAAGCATGCCTATAAACCACTGCCGGCGAGGCAGAAAGACCGCTCAGGACCCCAGCTCACTTTCCATCTGGGGCTGTCAACAAACCCCCTTTATGAGTGGAATAGACCTCTTGTATGCAGCCAGCTTCTGGCTTTTTTTTTTTTTTTTTTTTTTTTTCCTGCAGAGTGTGTGAGGAGCCAGGCTGGGCAAGCGTCAGGAGCTGTTTGCTGAACGCATTTATTGCCTTTGCATAATTTATGAGCTGGAGGCGTTGACCGCCATTGCTCTCTGCCAGGGGCTGGCACTGGAGGCTCCAGAGAGTGGAGCTGTAAATTGGATGGTGAGCTCCTGCTGAGCCCACAGCAAAGTCCCTGGGTCAGTATGGGAATTTAATACCAGAAATGGAACTGTTTTCTCAGCGCACCATGTGGGCCCCTGGTGCTGCAGACAGTGTTTTGGCAGACTCTGGCTGGCCTTGCGAGGGGCCTGTCACTCACGAGTGTGGCGCGTGGGGAGCCCCAGCATTTGTAATCAGCTTGGCATCCGAGTGGCTTCCATAATGGATACCAGTAGGTCTCAGTTCCTCACCATATGCTTAACTCTGGAGGCAAGGTGCTTCTGGGTATATCAGTAATTACTTGATGCGGAATTAAGTGGACCTTGAAATTAGTACTGGACTCTCCTAAAGCAGGGAAGCTTAATGCTTTGATAGGAATAACCATTTGCAGAGACTTACCGCTGTTTGGATGGGGGCGGGAGAGGGAGCTTCCCCCACTTTTCCGACTCCTTCTCCTGAGCATAGACCCTGGAGGATGGAGGGAAACGTGTCGCTCCAGCCTCCGCTGCCATTACCTCATATGGATGGCAGTGAACATCTGGGAAAGAGCAGGCATGACAGAAGGCACCATTCTGGGCTGGGGAATGTAGCTCAGTGGTAGAGAGTTTCCCATCATACACATTCCCCCAGCAATTGAAAGTAAAAGAAAATAAATAAATAAATAAATAAAAGACTCCTCTTTTCCCCACCCCTCCTCCATCAGGCAGTGTTAGCCTTAAAAGTATACTTAAGAGAACACAGTCCCCCCCCCCAACCCCCGTCCACATCCACCCATAGTTCTAGACCTTCAGGGTCTTCATCTCATCTACTTTCCTCCTCAGATCATATGATATGATAGAGAAACCAGTCACTGATTGGGCAAAAGACAGCAAATGCAGGCAGACTGATGTAGGAAGCCTGGTTGGAAATGATGCCCTTGGACTTGATGAAGTTGCTGTCACTCACTCTGATAACGCTGGATCACCAAGGAGGCAGAAGGAGAAGTAGAATCATAGCCCTCACAATTGTCACTCCAGGGTTTGGGAAATAGAGGTGGGAAGATCAGCAATTCAAGGCCATCCATGCAGGTTCAGAGCCAGCCTGGAGTGTGTGTGTGTGTGTGTGTGTGTGTGTGTGTGTGTGTGTGTGTGAATGTAAGTCCCTAAATGGTTATAATACAAAGTACCTACTATGGCACAATGGTCCATACTATGCAGTGGTCTCCATATACAATCCCATTTGGATGAAGATTTTATTACCATCTCTTTGTAGCACTCCAAGTGTAGCTGAAACAGTAATAATTTGTTTTCTTAACAAAAACAGAAGTCCATTCCAGCATTTGTTCAGTGGCTCAGTGAAACCAGACTTCTCTTCTGTTGGCCTCTCCATCTTGTTTGGCATTGAGGCTTTTAGAGTTGCTTAAACCACACTCTACAAAATGGCCACTGCAGCTGCTCTAATCATGGGCTCATCTAGTCAGACTTGAAGGTGAAAAGCAGGACCTGCCTGCCACTGAGAGTCTTTTAAAAAACAAACAAACAAACAAACAAAAAAACTTTATTATTATTGTATGCTTGCGTATATGGTATTTGTGAGAGTATGAGTAAGTGTGTATGTCTGTGTATGGGTTGTGTCTCTGTGTGTGGGTATGAGTGTGTGTGTGTGTGAGTGTGCCTATGTGGGGGAGTTTATATGTAAATGTGTGGCTGGATGTCTATGTGTATGTGTTAGTGTGTCTATATGTGGGGTATCTGTGTATGTGTGAGTGTGTCTATGTGTGGGGGGGTGTGAGTGTGAGTGTATATGTGAGTGTCTGTGGTAGGAGTTTGTGAGTATATAGATAGGTGTCTGTCTGTGTATGTCTGTGAGGGGTGTTTGTATGTGTCTATGTGGGAGTATATGTGAGTGTCAGTGTATGTATGAGTGTTTGTATGTGGGGGGAGTCTGTGATTGTGTGGATGGGTATCTTTGTGTATGTTTGACTGTCTGGGGGAGTATCTGTAAATGTCTAAGTGTGTTTATGTGGGGGTTTCTGTGTGTGTGAGTATATGTGAGTATGTTTGTCAATGTGTCTATATGGGGACAGTCTGTGAGTGTGTGGGTAGCTATCTATGTGTATGTGTGAATGTGTCTATGTGAGGAGTGGTATCTGTGCGTGTATGTGTGTATGTATGTCTATGTTGGGTGTGTTTGTGTGTTTGAGTGTGTCTGTGTGAGTCTGTATGTGGCATGGTCTGGTGTAGTGGGCCTGAATGCATGCATGTGCTATGGACCACATGTGGAGGTCAGAAGACAAATCTCAGGAATCAGTTCTCTCCTTCTACCCTTGGATGGGATGAGCACAGTCTGCCATTCAGGCTTGGGTGGCAAGTGCCTTGAGCCATCTGTTAGGCCAAAGACACATTCTTCACCCACTCTTTCCTACCCTAAGACCCTCTGTAGACTTCACATCTCATGTGACCAAAATGGTTGTCATAGCCCACCCAATGCCATTAAATATATATATATATATATATATATATATATATATATATATATATATATATATATGAGAAAAGAGAGCATTGCCTTTTTAAACCCTCGAAGATATGAGCTTAAGGAGAAGAGAGCTGTGGCTATCTGTCCTGCAGAGACAGCCCTGGTTCATTTCCTGTTTCTGCTCCCATATACAGCTGGCCACAGTAAAAACCTTGGCACCCTCCTGGACTCACCTGCCACTTCTTTTCCCTAGCCATGTATTACCAAGACCTATCTACTCTCACTGTAGATCTACTGAGCCATCTGTTTCACCCTCCCCCAAACTAGGCACTATTCTGGCATAGACAGTGGCCTAGCTGCCAGACTGTTCCCACTGTGACCATCTCTCCTCCTAGCGAGTGTTGTCTCTCCAACACCCATACAACGTGATCTCCTTTGCACAATATGTTGGGTGAGCCACAGAGCAGCCTGAGGCTCTGTCCTGTGCTTCATCTTGATTGACTCTTATCCAGCTCAGTAGCGCCTCCCCAGGGCTATAAAGTAAAGCCATACCTGCAAACATACTTTCTCATCATTTACTCTAACGTACTCCTTTATTATATATATATATATATATATATATATATATATATATATATATATATATATGTGTGTGTGTGTATGCACGCTCATGTGTGTGGAGACCAGAGGTCAACCCTGAGTGACTTTCCTTAGGACTTTTCCATCTTTTTTATTGAGTCTTTCCCTATGATCTGGGGCTCACTGAGTAGGCTAGGCTATTTGGCCAACAAGCTCCAGGAATCTCTCTCTCTTTCCTCTTCCCTAAGAACTGGGATGACAGATATGTGTCTCCATGTTCAGTTTTTTTTCACCTGGGTCCTGAAAACCAAGCCAAATTAAAATCCTTGTGCTTGCTCAGCAAACATTTAATTAACTGAGCTATTGCACCAGCCTCATTTTTTAACCCATTATCTATTAACAAAACATTCTTAGTTTTTAAAAGAGCATAGGGTCTTTGTTTCCCTTCTGCTTCTGTCAAGAAACCCAAAACTGGGTGATAATTCCCTTTCTTTGGTTCTTCCAGATCTAGAGCAACAACCTGGTACTTGGCTTAAAACACTACTTATTACCCTTGGCACATCATCTGCAAGCAGTTTTCCTTCTACCCATTGCTGTGACAAAACATCCAACTGTAGTAACTCACAGTTCAGGGGTCCAGTCCATCATGGTGGGGAAGGCAGAGCAGCAGAAGTGTGAGATGGAAGGTCACTCACTGTGAAATCATTCAATGTGGGATGCACTTTCAGTTTCAGAGGTTCTTTCATTATCATCATGGTGAGGAGCATGCAGCACCCAGGTAGAAAGGGTGCTTGAGAAGTGACTGAGGGGTCTATGGCCTGATCCCTAGGCGGAGAAAGACACTGGGGTTGGCATGAGCTTTTGAAACCTCAAAACCTACCTGCAGAGACACACTTCCTCCAGCAAGGCCACACCTCCTAACCCTTCTAATCCTTCTAAATAGTGCCACTCACTGGTGATGAAGCATTCAAATAGATAGGGGAGGGGAGCGACATTCTTATTTAAACCACCACAGTCATATTGCAACCACACTTAAGCAACAGCAGAGAGACTTAAATGATCAGCTCACCCTCTCCATTTCGTTTAGTCTAGACCCTTAATCCATAGGATGACACCTCCCACATTTAGGGAGGTTTTCTCTCCTCAGTTAATCCAGTCTAGAGAATTCCTTACAGACCAAAGGGGATTCAGGATCCTTTTTAATTGACAGTTGATATTAACCATTCCAATGTCAGAGGTGTTGAGCCTTCTCCCTCTCAAAAGTCCTGGCAAGAGATTGCAGTGAACCAAACTTCTTTTCTTGAGAAAAGATTTGAGAAAATGACTCCCCAAAGCTGAAGGCAGAGCAAGTCCTTCTGTAGAAATGATTTCTTTTTCTAGAACCCTCAGAAGGATCTTGAGTCCCCTTCCTCCTGTGGCAGGGTTAGCCTCTCGCTTGGTGTCCCCCGTGTTCTTCAAAATTGTGTGTGCGCGCATGCACGATGGGGGGGTGGGGTGGGGGGATGGGAGGGGTAGGTTTGGGGAGGGTGGAGTCTTTTACTGAGGACAGAGCACTGATGTGAGAACAGATATTTTCTGTTTATCCAGCAATTCATTTTCTGTCTAGCACTTGAGCTGTAGAACATCTACAGTCCAGAGAAGGCCCCTTTCCTCTATTTGCCCCGCCCTGGAGAAGGGGGGAGGGGTATCTGATGCCAATTGCATAATCACCACACTGACCTTTATTTTCTCATCTTCATTTCTAGTGTGACAGTGACAGCGACCAGGAAGAGAAGGTAAGACGCCACCCCCTCCACTGCAAACACAACCCACAAGGCTCTGGGTGCACTGTGGCATGCCTACTGGTACCTGTTCCCTTGTGAAGGCTGTCTTATTGGTCACACTGTGACATTTTCAATGATAATATATACTGTGCCAAATCTGTGATATCCTCCTCTTTGAAACATGCTGCTTCATGTCTCATTTTTGTCACACCAAATTTTCACTTCATAGACCCCCCAAAACAATTTTAAAGAGAAATTGATTTTTTTTTTGGTTCATGATAGAAAGATTGTACTTCCTCCTGTGTATTTATAATGTCATGTCTACCTGCCTTTGACTGACCTCCTTGTTTCCTCCTACTTTTTCATAGCTTCCTGGTAGAAATGTCAGTGGCATACTGCTAGGAATTTCCTCCCAGGGCAGGGTGGACAGGGCTGGGGGTGGGGGCTCTGCTGTCTTCTGGGGGTGGGTGTTGGGGAAGGGGCATCTCCCCAGCAGGTATCCCCTCGACCTGGAGGCTGAGGCCCAGCCTCAGTGTATACAGATCAACGTGGATGAAGAAGGAATCCAGGCTCTGAGCCTCCAGAAGATCAAAATCGGGACCAGAAAAGTAGGTTTTCTGTTGACTAAAAAGGAAAAGGTTTAGGGGTGTGTTTTTTTCTTCCTTGCTGTTGACATCTGCTAAACAAGTGTCTTTCCATTTTTACTGATGCCTTGTGTAACTTAGAAACTTACCTGAATCTCAGTGTGTGCACTCCATGGTCCCAAAGCAATTGGTCAGTCCTTCCTTCCCCTGTGACCCGTTCCAGGATTTCCACCTCCTTCCTGCTGGCTTATCCTCCCCAGAATCCCACGGTTGGTTCACGTGCCTGATCATTCCCCATCCATCTCTTGGACTTTCTCCCTCCGCCTCCACCACAGCCTCCAGGAGAGATCTGAAGGCTCCTGTTCTCCACTGTCATTAATTTGAATTCAGCATATGTAGCCGGTTATAAAACCCAAGACGCCATCATCTGAGCAGGTCAAGCATATTCAGATGAAGACAAATGGTGCTTATTTGATTTCCTTAAAATCAGGAAATGAAAAAAGTGCTCTCTGGAGAAATCACGCTCCGCCTGACTTAGATGATAGACCAGCGCGTGTCCCCCAGATAAGAACAGGCTTTCGCCTGGAGGTTTTTATCTCTGAAGGACGGCCAGGACTGTCAGCTTGCTGACATGTGCATTATCCATGTCATTTTAAACAAAGTGACCTATGGAAGGGTGCGCCGTGCTGTGACATGGTAATGGGCTGTTGGATGACAGCGGAGGTACACACTGGGTAGGGGGCTGCGGGCTGCTCTTTTGTTTAACTGACAAGCCAGAGCTTCCTGCCTCCAACCCCTAGGAGAGAATCTTAGCTCCTTAGAAGCAGGACCTTGGGTATTTTGGACAGCCTACTTATGTCAGAATACGTGACAGCATACAAAGTTCAATCGCTGCCCATGCTAGCTCCAAGGTCACATGGACATAGGACAAAAATCTCCTTAATTCTGTGGGGCAACGTTGGCACCCAGGAAGATGCTGCAACCTTTTGACCATTTTGAGAGCTCTACAGGAAAGCAACAGCTAACCTTACTTCTATAAGAGGGCAGATTTTTTTCAAGGTCTTTGGGTGCACACTTGTACATATGTGCATTTTCTTGTTTGGGTGGGTCCATGTGTACCTGTGTGCATGTACATGCAGAGGCCATTACCAAGTGTTGCCTATATGATTTTTAAGATAGACTCTTGTTCACTAAGAAGGCTAGGTTTGCTGGCCAGCAAACTGCAGGAACTGTCCTGTCTCTGCCTGCTCAGGACTAGGGTCCTAAGCCTGTGGGTTCTGGGCATTGAAGTCATCTTTGATCAAAAAGCTCTTTCAAACAAGCTCTCCTGCTAGTCCGGTCATCTTTATTTCAAAAGCCTGATGGCATATACCTGTCATGCCAACATTTAGGAGACTGGGGCAGCAGAATTTCAAGCTTCATACCAGCATGTGCTACATAGGGAGGCTCTATTTCAAATAAATAAGTAAAGTGGATTCCATATTGACACAGCTGCCTGCAGTAGTGGGAGAAGGTAGTAAAAATTCCTCTTTGCCATTTTTTTTTCTTAGTATCTCAATCAAGGCTCTTGGCCCAGAATACCCCAGAATCTCCAAGGAACTACCCCAGACCTGGTCTCCCCTCTAGGCCCCTTGCCCTGGAGTCTCTGAGGACATCAACCATCATTAATGTAGACCATCAGACTCTGGTTGTTTCTAGAATGACATGGTTGTCATCATTAGAAACATTGGAAGGGGATGCTCAAGGTGACAGGGAGCAGCAGCAAAAAGCTAGAAAAATGAACGACTGAGTCCCAGGCTGTGTGAGGAGAGTAAACAGGCAGGACTAAGGGTAAGACGTCAGCTGGTGGGCAGGGGGCACGAGGCACTAAGGGTAAGACGGCAGCTGGTGGGCAGGGGGCACGAGGCACAGTATTTTTGTGCACGGTACACCCCCTGCCTAAGCACTGGGTTGTAAATTGTTTGCATCTTGAAGATCATGAAGGCTTTTGTAACAGGGAGCTACGCCCTCTGTGCTATCCCTGCTCTAACATGGGTGTTTCTCCAGGGGGTTCCCAGCAGGAACCCAGGAGCCTCTAATTGCACCAGCGCCTGCCTGGCCCACGTGTAGTTAAGTCTGCCAGCCTTCTTCTTTTCCAGCTGAGACAGGGTAGTGTTTATCACCAACCTGAACACCATCCTCCCAGCTTTGCAGGGGCCCTGTCAGCCTACTCCATAGCTGGGCCTTTCCCTGGAGCCCCTGAGCCCACTAGGGTGCTTGCTGGCACCGCATGGAGGGTTCGAATACAAATATGAATTGCTAATGGTGGTGTAGATGCCACTCAGCATCCTGGGATCCCTGCAGCAAGTCCCACCGGGGCTGCTGTTGTAGCCAAAAGTGAGGCTTGCAGGAGGGACATGGTGGGAATTCTCTCCGGAAGACCTGTCATTCCTAACCCGGCAGTCTAAAATTAGGGTACGGTATTTCACACAGCTGACTGAATTAAGATAAACTCGGCTTTCTTCGGATATGAAGCTATAATTTATAAAATGATACCCTTACTAATTAATGTGAAAGTATCTGGGAAAGGGCTGGGAACGCAGAGCCCGTTCTGAAACGCAGGAGACAGACTTGCCCGTGGAATGGATCCGAGGAGACCCCACTGCAAGCATCCTTAGCCACAGGAACAGCATTTCGTGTTAGCAGCAGAGAACCTGGAAGACTCCTGGGAAGGGAGAAATGGGGTGGTGAATTAAGTAGGCGGTGAACCTAGCCTCGTGGATGTGGGATGTCTCTTCATTTGTCATTAGGAACAAGGAAGAGGCAGCACTTGGCCCCCTTCTCACCCAAATTAAGCAATTACACCGATCCCACGCTGGAGGAGAATCACTGTCAGGAGAACAGTACAGCAGCAATAGTGTTTCTGCGCACGTGCTCAGCGTTTTCTTTTTCCTAGCACTGGCAGCACCCTCACTGTGTAAAGCAACACCCCTCATTTGGTTATGAAATTAATGTCAAGATTTAAATTCACCATCTCTCCACCTACCCACTTCTCTTTGGCTGTGTGAGATAAGGGATGGCGGATCAGAAGGAATCTCTAATCTTGTTCCTGGCTCTGTCCCTTGTCATTCTGTATGCAGGATGATGCTTGCTGCTGTTGTGTAGGAGATGGGGTGCTCTTGTGAGAGTAGATTACAGGGTGTGTGCCTGCACTCCCTAAGTGTTAACTGAGCTTGTTTACTTGGATCAAGACTCACACTGGGCAAGAGGAAAGCTGTGCTTTAGCGCGGGGAGCTTGAGTCCTGCACAAGACCCAGGGGACCCCAGAGCTCAGTTCTGGATAGAAGCGCTAGATTTTAAAAGGTCCCTAAAACCATATCCTTACAACCCTCTTATCGAAACATATTATTCATACACATCAGAGTAATGTGGGGCCATTGTAAAATGAGCAGGCAGCCATTAAGTAATAGATGATACCCATTTGCCCCATTGGCAGCTGTTCCCAGGTATCAAACCTTGCCTATTTTCAGGGGAAAGTTTTTCTTCAGGCCTAAGGGGGCCAGGGATAGTATTTCTTTTTTAACCTGAGGTAATATTCACAAAGCTTCTGAGGTAATATTTATGCTCACTTTTTTTTAATTTGTTCTTTGAGAATTTGGTACAATGGATTGTTGTTCTTCATGTATTTGAGACAAGGTCTCAACGTGTAGCTCTGGATGCCTTAGAGTTATGTTAAGCAGACTTGCCTTGAACTCATAGAGAGCTGCCTTCCTGTTTGCTTGTGCCTCCCATTGTGGGGATTAAAGGTGTCCACCACCACACTCAGGCCCTTATAGAATCTATATTGAGCATATTCACTTCCTCAGGTCCTCCCTACCATTCAGCTGTGTCCTTCAGGATTTTCTTGTTGTTGTTGCTGTTATATTTACTTATGTATTTATTAATTTTCAACTTTTAATACTTCTTTAATTAGTAATATAATAAAAAAGATTATATCAGTTTCCCCCTTACAACTCCCATGCCTTCCCAACACCTGGGGTAATATTGTATCACTGAAACTGGGTCAGGAAGTAAAGCTTAGTGGGTAGTGCTCTTACTTAGCATGCTGGGAAACCCTGTGTTCCATCCTCCACATCACATAAACCAGGCAAAGTGGAAGATGCATGTAGCCCCAGCTCTTGGGCAAGAGGAGCAGAAGTTCAAGACATTCCTCAGCAACGCAGTTAACTGGAGACCATCCTGGGCTACTGTCTTCAAAGAAAAAGTTTTCTTTAATTGTTGTTCTTGGTCATGATGCAACTCATGTATTAGGGAAGAAATCTAACTGTGGCTTCTTTTCCTAATCCAGCATAGACCACACACACACATGCACTCTCCACTTGGCTTAGGAAGGACTTTGAAACTGCTGAAAAGTCAAACTGAAGATGAGGCGTGTGGCTTTGTGCTTCTAATGGAAGAATCCCGTCACTTGATTGCCAGGCCATGTGTTACCCTTGTTAAAGGCTATGCATCCTTAGCAATGTTCCGGAAACTGAGGAGACCCTGACTGTGGCTTGTGCAATCTCCATCCTTGGTTTGTCAACCAGCTGCATCCTGATCCAGGGGCTGTGGAGACAGCTCAGTGGATAAGAGTAGTCAGTGTATGAGCATGAGGATCTGAGTTCAGATCCCAGCACCCACATAGAAATACCAGTGTGGTCATATGTTCTTATAACTCCAGTGCTACGGAGGTGGGAGGACCTTAGATAAGAGGATCACTAGAGCTTACTAGCTACCTATCTAGCTCCAGGTCCAGTGAGAGAACCTGTTTCAAGGGAATAAGGCCTAGAGTGATAGAGAAATATACCCAACATCCTCTTCTGTCTTCTGTTGCCATGGAAACACATCTGTGCTTGTACCCCCTCCAACACACACACACATATGCACGCACAAACATAAAGACATACCCCGATTGAGAGACCACTGGGATGTGCTTTACTGTTTTACCGACAGTTTTTCAGCCAGGAAAAAGATCCTCACTGTCCAGCCCTCACAGAAGCAAAGCAAATAGCCACCACCCAAAAGAGTGGGAACTGTGGTCTGTGCTTGTGGCTCTGCTCCTTCGCTCAGAAACGAAGCACTGCATATTTTGCTGGTGTTGTGTTTTCGTTCTTATAAGGAGAGCACGTAGAAGCCCTGTTCCATGGCCTGGCACTCTGACCTGGGTCTTCCCTAGCCATTCCAATGTCTGCTTTCCGGGCTCCAACAAATACGCAGTCTCTTTTCCTTGCCTCTGCACTTCTGCAGTTTGATTTTCTCATAAAAACACATCTCTGAGCCATTTGTAAATTTCCTAGCATTTGGGGGACAATTTCTACAGCTGTTGGCTGAGTTTCAGTAGCTTTCTCATTTTGGAGTCTCAATTTCCAAAATGCCTATCAACCTCTCCTTACCCCTCCAATATTATGTCTGGGTTAAGATGACATTTTATTATTCTTCCAATGTTATCGTGTTTCGAATTGGCTTAATTACCCCCATATCCACTAAGCATTCCTATTGATGCCATCTTCAGATTAAATATCTACTGGAAATTATTTTAAATCCTGAATCTTATTATTTTTTTTCTTCTTTCTATCATAGCTTTTTCAGGCCAAAGTAAAACTGGATCAGTCTGTGTACAGTAATCTTTTCAGTTTATAGCACTTCATATCCCCCAAAAACATGGGTTATAATATACAGATTTAAATGTTTTAATTAATTTTTTTTCTGCATGTGGTGGGTACATGTGTACCTTGGCATACATGTGCAAAACAGAGGATGGTCTGTGGGGGGTTGTTCTCTCCTTCCATTAAGTGGGTTCCAGTGATAGAACTCACATCTTTCAGCTTGGAAGCCTGTATTTTACCCACTGAGCCATCTCAATGGTACCCTGCATATTTGTTATATATTGGTAGGAACTGTTGGGAATTTGTTAAGATATCTTCAGCTGAATTTTTGTTTCTTTGGGTGAATGGGATGAAGACTAAGATCCTGTGGAAGCATTTTGTTTTCCACAGTGGTGGACCACAGAGAGGGACCCTTGAAGACGAGTTTCTAGTTTCTTACAGCCAGCCAGCTTCCAGGCTATAGACAAACTTCCTGATGGTATTGGGTCTTGGAATCATTATCTGTAGTGGGCCTGGATTAGACAATCTTGCATGGGGTATTCTGGTTTTTCCATATAGCTGTCTGCCTCAAAAGCATGATTAAACCCAAAGTATATGGTGGGGGGTGGTGGGGGTGGTATGATGTGTCTTATGGAGCCAAGGATGACTTTGAATTCCTGATCCTTCTGGCTTCATCTCACAAATGCTGGGATTATAGGTGTGTTTGGTACTATAACTGGTATGCATTGCTGGATGTAGAACCCAGGCCTTTGTGCATGCTAGGCAAACACTCTTATGTCTCCAGCTTTACAACTGTCAATGGTGGGTGTTTTGTTTTGTTTTGTTTTGTTTTTGTGTGTGTCAATATGGCAATATTATTCCACAAAAGCTGTTTTATTCTTCACTCTTTTTTGAACACATGAGAGAGACAAGGCATGGTGGACAAACTTAGGCACGTGTATGTGGACTCATTCACATAGCTGAAGGGAGTATGTCTGTGGGTCCATTGCCTGTGTGCTGCTTCCTTCAGCTGCTCATATATAGCCACATAGTCTTTTTCCATCATTTACTTTATAGAGTCTGGACTCAGCTGGAATGTAACAAAGACAGAGAAATTAGTTCTTTTTCCATTCTTCGGTCTTCAGTATGTTTTGGGAAAGCATAGACACTAAATAAAGATCACCCTTATATAATATGTTTCATGAGCTCAATTAATTGGTAAGGAGTCTCATTTGACCAATGAAAGGAATTCTGGAAGCATCTGAAATTGAGCACCCAGTTCTATATCCCCATTCTCTTAGTCTAGATACTATCTTGGGTTTTATGGCTTCCCTGAAAGGAGAGTTGCCAAGCTATAGACCAGTATGTCAAAGTCGATGCCTTTGGGCTTCATGAGATTGGCCAGAGTTCTGTGCTTGTCCAAAGACTCTTAGTTCTTTCATATGAGAGTTAGGAGAGTGTTCTGTGGTCAACAGAATTGTGTGGAGGTCTCTTTAGTCATAGACATGTGTATTTATCTGTTTGTGTGACTGCCCTAGTTCTTCCCACCACACCTTCTGTATAGCATGGCAGTTACAGCTAACTGTTCCCCATCATTGTGCTGTTCCAGTATGATCAATACTGTAAGATGTATGTATCAGGATAAGATGTCTCTATTAGGATATATTACTAATTGCCTCAATTCTAATTTGTAAAGAAGTCTCAAAACTTACTTTGAGGAGTCATCTCAGTTGATAAAGGGCTTACCTTGCAAGCATGAAGACCAGACTTCTATCCCTGTATCCATGCTAGAAAGCTGGGCATGTAATATTAATGCTGGAGAAGCAGAGACAGGGGCTTGCTAGCCAGCTAGCCTAGACTACTTAGTGAACTCCAAAGCCAGTGAGAGACACTATTTAAAAAGAAAAAAAAAAATGATGGATAACAACTAAGGAGTTGTCCTCTGGCCTCTACACATATATACATGCATTTATACACTAACACACACACAAACACACACACACACCAAAATTCAATGGATAAATATACTTATCTTATTATTCATGGTACATCTGAAAAGGTTCCCCTTGTGTATATTGTAGAACTTTTCCTAATCAGATTGGTAGCTACTAAGTAGAGAACTGAGTGATGTCTTCAAGTCCATGAGGCCAGCAGCTTTCTCCTTGCTGTCGCAAACATGATCTACCAGAGGCAATGGGCTAAAGCACATGAAACACAGGCTGGCTGGGAACCCCTGAAATGGACGGTTGTATTGTTCAAGGAGATCAGTGTGGATTTTGTTTTGTTTTAGGGATTTCTAATGAGATTCTGAGTTCTTGATGTCAACATGTAGATGTTAACTAATGACAAGTTGAGATTAGGGTCAAGATAATAATATAAAGGCTGTCTAAATTATTAGGGTCAAGATAATAATATAAAGGCTGTCTAAATAATAATATAAAGAAGAAAAGTTCTCAAGACACATGTGGTGGCATATTCTTTAAATTCCAGCACTTGGGAGGCAGAGGCAGGCAGAACAAATCTCTGTGAGTTCAAGGCCAACCTAATCGACATAGAAGATTCCAAGCTGGCTGGTGTTACATAGTGAGACTTTGTTCAAAAAAGAAAGAGATTAAAACAAAAAAAGAGAAAGAAACATAAGAAACATAACTTCTCATTGAATCATGTGCTGATTTATTTGCAACACATACACAAACATCATTTTATATATGACCTGCTTAAATGTATATTCTGGGGACCAACTTGGTTGCCCTTCAAAGAATTTATCCTCTCAAGTCCTTGTCTTCCTCTTACAGGTTAAGAAAATGGAATATAAGGATGGTTTAAGAGCCAGGGTCTGAGTCCTTTTCCCTGTTAGCTTATCTTTCTTTCCTGGTGACAAAAATACCTGAGGAGGGGGGAATTGCATAAAAGCAGGAAAGGTTGATTCTTTGGCTTTTGGCTTCTATCCTTCGCTTGGTACTATAGCTGTGGCCTTGTAGCCCAGCAGAACATTATAACGAGGAGGATGTGGTAGAGTAAAGATGCTGAATCTATGGGAGTCACAAAATAGGAAGAGAAAGAGGAAGGAACCATAGTCCTGCTTCTTACGGTTTTAACCTACTTTCTGTAACTAGATCAAATCTCCTAAAGGTTTGGATTCTGGCTTGGCCCCAACCTAAGGACTAAATCTCTGAATGAGGGTCTAGATCAAATGACCACAGTTGGGCAATGTGTGAGAACCATATTGGAACCCATGCTATGACTCCAGGATGTCATGTGTCCATGCACCTTGACTTCTACTCTTGGGATTCCAGCTAGCTTCTGAACATGACTCCATGACAGGAAACACTGAGTAGATTCAGCATGTCCACTGATAACAGAGGCACAGGCCATTTTAGCCTGTGCCTCTCGGCTTTTCAGGTTGGGAAAAATCCAAGGCGTATTAGTTTCTGTCTGTCACTGTGATAAACTACTGGAAAAAAAGCAGCTTAAGGAAGAAAAGGTTTATTTTGGCTTACAGTTCCCGAGGAGGCATAGTCCATCATCTTAGGGAAGCCAGGGTAACAGGTGTGTGAGGCAGCCATATAGTCAGGAAGTAGAGAGTGCATACTTCATCCACATATTGAAAAGAGATGGAGGGGGGAGGTAGGGTGAGAGAGGAGACACTCAGAGAGACACATACAGGGAGAGAACCGGAAGTGGGTCTAGACTATAAAACCTCAAAGCACACTCCCAGTGACATACTTCCTCCAGAGAAGCTCCACCTCCTAACAATTCTATATCCTTCCCAGATAGGACCACCAACTGGACAGAAAGTGTTCCAATCCATGAGCCTAAACCACTACACAAAGGCAAGAAGGACTGGCCTTAATGTAAGGCATATAGCTTGATTTAAACATGGGAATAACACAGTCTCTTTTGTGATAGTTGATTAGAGTTTGCAAACCACTGAAATAAGATTAACCCGTGCTGGGCTATGAAACATGGCTTTCCTTTGTGTGTGTGTGTGTGTGTGTGTGTGTGTGTGTGTGTGTGTGAGTGTGTGTGTACACATTTAATAGCTAAATACTAGGTTCCTGGGTAACTCATCTGTATCATCTACCAATGCTAATATAAGTAAGTACCCTGAAAATATTAGCATTATATCTAAGAGTTGCTTTATTGATTATCCAGGTCTCAGGATGAAGGGCTCACCTTCATGTCCAAGCATTGACTGGGAAGAGCAAGGCCTGAAACTGAGGCATTTTTAGAGTCTCCCTCCCATGAATTCGATGCAGACTAGTGCTGTCTATGATCAGCAAGCACTGTAGCTATCACCTTTAACAACACTTCCACTTGTGATGGTTTGCTTGTTGTTCCTCCCTTGACCCCATTCCTTCGCCCAGAACCTTCTCACCTGCTCCAAGCATCAATTCCAACCCTTGTGAGCAATCTCTGTGTCCCTCGGGGGCCACAGGGCCTTTCCTTTCCGGGGACCAAATGTGAGATGGCCTGTCCATGAAGCCCAAATGGCAGTAAATATATGAAGCGGCCATGTTCGCATTAAAGATTATATATTTGCCACTAAGGGGAGAATATAGTGTTTATCGGCTGGAGTGTGTACCAGCTGAGCTGATTACAGCATAGCACTCCGTCAGCCAATGATTGTCCCGTCTTTTATCATTTGTGTCACTCAACACCAAAGAGGAAAGGAATGGATGGCCCCCTTCTCCCTTCCATCCCCATCTTTTCTCCTCCTCTCCCCCTCCCTCTTCTCCCCTTCCCCCCCCCCTCTCTGTCCCTCTTTCTCATACCCATTTTGTATAGAAAATTTGTATTTACTTTGGGAGTGTAATTTGTTCCTCATGGATAATGTGACCCTGAGCGGAGCCGGATCATGGGTTAGTTGAAGTGATATTTTCCGCTAATGGTAGTCGTACATCACCGCTGTCAGCTCGGGTTAGGAGGCAAGCACATTACAGCTCCATTTTACCTCTGCAGGCATCTGGGATTATTTGCCATAACCGAGTATGACATGACCGCACTACAGAGTGCATTAAAATTTTACTGGCTTCTCAGGCAAGTTCCTGGCTCCAGTGAGCGCTCCAGGCAGGCAGTCTGATGGGGGACCCAAGGGCCCTGACTTCCTGTGCGGAGGTGCAGAGGGTGGTGGTAACCTAAGATGGTCTGCTCTTCATTCAGTCTGAGGAAAGAGTCAAGGAAAATCCTGCGGGGTAGAGGGCAGATGTGCGTGTGTCTCTAGATACCTGAGACTGACAGGTGACATGCTGCCCTGTGTAGATAACCAGGGGCTGGCTGGAGTACCCACTGCAGTGGGAGGGTATCCTGTGCTTCAGCCCACAGGGCATGTGAGAAATAGGTCCTTCTCCTAGGAGATGCCAGGGTAAGGAGGTTACTGCCAAGCCCTGGGCAAATTCTTATTGTTCATTTGTCTGAGGCCAGGCTAAACTACAGAAGCGAGACTCTTCAGTGTGGTAGAACCCATGCTGTCTGTGGAACTGGACTGAGCCTGGTACATCGCTAGCATTTCGTAAGCTGTGGGGTGATGGATGCATGTAATCCTAACACACTGGAGCTGGAGGCAGGAAGGTCAGAAATTCAAAAGTTACCTTCATATAAAGTTTAAGACCAGCCTGGATTATAAGAGCCCGTGTTTTAACAATAGCGAAAACAAAAGGCTGTGGTTATAGCTCAGTTAATAAAGTGTTTATGTAGCATATACACAGAGCTCTGAGTTTGATTGCTAGTATAGCATAGACTGGACATAGTGTTGCCAGCCCTGGGCAAGTAGAGGCAGGAGGATTATGAGTTCAGGGTCACCTCTAGCTACATAGCAAGTTCAAGGCCAACCTGGGATAGTTGATACCCTATGTCAAAAACTGCAATGGCACTAAAAGGGCTTGGTGACATAACTTAGTTGACACAGTGCTTGCCTTTTCTGTACAAAGCCCTGGATTTTGATACCCAGTATCGTATAAAGTGGACATAGTAGCACACTGTTCTAATCATAGCCTCAGGAGGTGGAGGTAGAAGGATCAGGATGTCAGGGTAGTTCCTGGATACACAGCAAGCTCAAAAACCACCCAAACACCCCGAGTTATGGAACCCTGTCTCAAAAAAAAAAAAAAAAACAACACCAAAAATGTCTGTCAAAACATTATGTACATTGTAGCATTTATCTATCCAAACATGACCTCCCTGATTTTACTTACAAGGAAGCCAAGGTCCAAAGAGGTTTTGTAACTTTATATAATATAATAACTTTATATAATAACAGTTTGGTGTCTAACTTCATCACTCATGAGATTTCTTATTCTCTGCTACAAATGAAAATAGTACTTAGAGCACTGTTAAATGTTCTTCATACACACCTACTGTTCTGATCTGTCTACAGCTATCAGGTATTGATAGGCAGGTATTGATATTATCCTCAGGTTGCCAAACTCTCACCCCCACCAGTGGCAGATCAAGGTGTAAGGATGCGTGTGTGTGTGTGTGTGTGTGTCTGTGTGTCTGTGTGTCTGTGTCTGTCTGTCTGTCTGTCTGTGTAAAACTTGGAGTCAGTTCACTCTTCTACCATATGGGATGGTAGGGATTAAACTCAAATCATCAGGCTTGGACACAAGCACCTCCACCTGCTGCCCCATCTTGCCAGCCCCAGATCACGGCTTAACTTCCATTGGTAGACTTTGGAGGCTATCCTCTCTGCCACCAAGCAGGACTCTGACTCATACCACACTCTGACAAGCCTGAAAGCTGATGGGCAACAAGGACCAGTGACATTGTAACATGTTGACATGAAAGGAAACTTTCAAAGAGTGTTTTGTCACTTTTCAGTTGTAACTCAGCTAACATCCAACAAAATATTGCTCAGTGAAGACAGCCTGTGATGAGGTTTAATTAACTCATAAGTCCTGTTCACAGTTAGCACATAGCTTGCATACAAATGGTTCTTCTAAGGGCCTTGACAAGCGTTCATTTTGATCAGTTAAGACTTACAGTAACTCCAACAAAATGCTTTACACCACTTAACATCCTTTCTTATTCTTACTGGGGAAGAATTCGGTGTAGGGGTTAGAGATGTGGTTCAGTCGGTAGAGCTCTTGTCTATAGTGCATGAAACCCTGGGTTCTATCCTCAGCACCTTATGGATTGGGTTTGATGATACATGCCTGCCATCTCTTCACTCTGGATGGGGAGGGGGGGAATATATAATGTGTTGGAGCACAGCCAGAGAGCTACTTAAAACTTTCTAAAAAAGAAGGGAAAGAGGAGGATGTGGGTGCTGGAGCAATGGCTCAGTGGGAACCTTAAGGCTCTGACCTTGGATCCCAGCTCCTAAGTAAAAGATGGATGCGGCTGAGTGTACCTGTAACCCTTCCACTATAGGAAACAGAGGCAGGAGAATTTCTAGAACTGACTACCAGCCTAGCTCCAGATTCATTGAGAGACAAGGGAATTCTCAAGGACTAAGAGAGGGAGGACAGAGCAGGATACCAACCCCCCCCCCTCTGACCTACATGCTCACGTAGAAGCACATGCACCTATATCAACATAAACGTACATGGAATCAGGTAACTCCTTGAGAAAACAAGCTTTGAGTGAATCAGAGACCTCAGGCTTCAGGTAGAATAAAAGGTTTGCAAATTCCACATAGATGGGTTCTGAGTGCTAGACACTATACACATTTATACTCATGGAGTGAACAGTTCCTTTCATTTTAGCCAGAAAGGCCTCCCTTCTAGTCCTGAGATGCTTGCTCTGCTCCTCCATAGGCTCACAGCACTCACACTGATCCTTCCAACCAGATCATAGGAGTGCCAGCCTCCTGACCTAGGTTTCTTCTCTGGTCTTAAACTCAGACACTCAGGCAGTAAAGAATGAGAACAGAAGTATTGATCCAGTCATAGGAAAGTAATTATCCCTCTAGGATGGTCTGTTTAGAATGCAGTCATAATTTTAAATAGTGTACTCCCCAGCGGCAGCATAACAGCATATGGTTGTCTTTGTTTAAGTGACATCACACTGGTACTCTCCCTGCTTTCTGGACCCCAGTGATGTGTGTATCTAAAATGAGTACACATTATAAAACTTGGTTTAGCCAACAAGCCACGTACTAAGTGATTATTCGATTATCGTGATCAACTTGTGACCTTGTATGAGAAAACTCTGTGAATTCTTACATCATTTTACATCTACAGAAGTTAAGTGCTTCAGCAACTATCGAAGTTTTCTTTTGTTTTGTTTGAGATGGGGTCTTATTATATACTCCCAGCTGGCCTCCAACTCCGAATCCCCCAGCCTCACTCAGACTCCCTAGCTCTGGGATTACTGTGGTGCTAACACTCCCAGTTTGGTTAGATTTTTTTTTTTTTTAATTTGTAAACAACATAAACTCAAACCAATTGATAATGAAATGTATAAGCTTTTGACATCTAAATACACATGTTAACCAAGCTATTAGAAAGGCTTGGGAGATAGCTCAGTAGGTAAAGCGCTTGCTACACACATAAAAGCCATGTGTGGTAGCATATGTGCTTGTAACTGCAGTGCTAGGTGGGAGGCAGAGAAGAGACAGGTGGCTCTCCGGAGTTCATTTGCCAGCCAGAGCAGCTGAATTAATGAGTTCGAGGTTCAGTGGAGACACTGTCTCCAAAAAGGGTGGAGGAGTGGTGGAGAGTGACCAAGGAACACACCCAGTGTGGTCCTCTGGCCTCCATACACATGCACACACACACCAAATGAACACATACATACAACATGGATGAAGAAAGTCTGAGATCTGCAACTAGACTTAGAAATGCTGAATCCTCTTATCTCTGCCTCTTGGCCTGTGCACCTTAAGCGCAATTGTTTCCAAGACTTGGTTTTTCTTTCCAGTAGAAATCATGACCCTTTCATATTTCACCTTCAGCCAATCAAAGGGCCACTCCTCCTCCTCCTCCTCTTCTTCCTCCTCTTCCCCCTCTTCTCCTCCTCTTCCTCCTCTTCCTCTTTTTCCTCCTCCTCTTTCTCCTCCTCTTCCTGTTCCTCCTCTTCTCTATCCACTTCCCCCGACCCCCACATACCTGTTAACAAGACCTAAGGAAAGAATTCTGGTTACCTAGGGTGACAGTCTATCCAGGGTAGACTATCCCAAAGGGACTATGGGCTAGGCTACCTTTCATCAGGTTCTCATGCCTAGATCTCTGGAAAGATGGCCTCAGCCATGATGTTCAAGATGACTGTATACCTAATATTGGAGTCAGTGGAAAGCCCAGAAAGGTGGAAGTTGGGCAACCAGCTGTTTGTTCTGTGAACCCAGCCTAACCTTCACCACAGAATCAACCACAGAATCTGCCTTGCTTAGCCAAAGTTAACACTTAAAAAGCATTCCCAGAGGCTGGGAAATCCCCCGGAATCCACATTAAAAAATGGGGTGCAGCCATATGTGCCTGTAACCCCAGTGCCAAAGGGAACAAAGGCTGTCGGATTGCCGAGACTTGTTGTAGACCATGTAGCTGCAGGCTTAGTAACAGACCCTTCTCGGGGGAGTAAGTGGAGTACTAGAGCAGGACACACAAGGTTCTTCTCTAGCATGCATGCAGGTAAACCACACATGTACACACAAAAATCCTGTATGTACACTCAGAAAAGTTACCAGGGCTGGCATGTATCTCGGTTGATAGAGTGCTTGTCTAGCATGCTCAATTGGGGTTCCATTCCCAGCATCTTATAAACTGGGTGGCACACCCCAGTAATTCTGGCACTTGGAAGATATGGGTCAGAGGATCAGCTCCAGATCACTCTTGGCTATATAATGAGCCTAGTGTGATATACATGAGACTCTGTAATCTTATTAAAACAAACCAATAAATGAAAGTGTTCTCAGATTCTGAAACATAGGTGTGTTTTCGGTTATACTCAATAGTTGTGTAAATATTCAGAGCATTTAAAATACCACTTACAGATTAATTCTCTCTTACTGAAACAATTAAGGCTGCAGAAAGTCATGGGATTTTTAAAGAGTGATTGTTCATGTATACATGCATTGAGAATAGACCAGAATTCATTAATGTTTTAAGTTTAGTAGTTGATGAGTTCCTTCCCAATTATTAGACAGCCACCTTGAGAGACATGAAGATCTTTGAAGTCACTCGGATGGTAATTATTAAATGACTTTATCTAGGATACAAAATGAAACCTTCTCTTCCAGAGGGATTACAGTAACATCAAAGTACTGACATGGTCCTTCAACAAAAGTCAGCGGCCTTGCTAAAATGAGTGCCTTAAGTGTGGAAATGAAATCCTGGGAATGTAGTTCAGTTGGTCCAGTACTTACCTAGCATCGGGAAGCCCCGAGTTTGATCCCCAGCACCACCTAAACCAGGCATGACAGAGCGCACTGTAATCTAGGATTTCATAAAATTTAGGCAGTGGGATCAGGTGTTGAAGGTCACCCTAGGCAATGTCAGAATTTGGAGGCTAGCCTGTCTCCATAAGAAGAATTAAAAAAAAAAAAATAGGAAGAAAGTAGGAAATGTGTGCTTTACTTTGGCTGCAAGCTTAGCCTCCGGAGCTCTGAGCCATGCATCATGGGAGCTGGGGATAGAAAGATGGCTAAGGTGAGCCAGGCATCTGGAGAGATGGCTTATAATTAAGGAGAAGGCCAGGGTACCTTGATGAAGTCCAAGAGTTTAATATGTTCTGCTGCCCTAGGGACCAGAGTATGGAACCATCTCATCTAGGGAAGTCAGCCTTGAAGCTGGATCTCACTGGAAGTCATTGAGTACCAAGGTAGCCAGGCCAGTGCAGATGAGGCAAAGGGGAATTCATGTGCAAAGAAGGGAGAGAGATAAAGCAGGCTGAGCAGGATGACTCTCACCTCCATGTTCCCACCTATGCAGAGGATGAGCACGCAGCCTTGCCCTGCCCCAGCAGCAGAGAGCACTCACGCTGCCATTCCGTTGCCCTTCCTGAGAGGCCTGACCTTCAGAGCATGAGGCTAAACAAGCCCTTCCGTAAGTTGCCTCTTGCCAGGTATTCTGTCCAAGGAAAACGTGGTGACACAGGTCCAGGCTTATGGTGGAGTGTAGCATATGTGCCTGATGTTGGTTGTATAAAAAGCTCCGCAAAACCAGACCTTCTATGTCAAAGGGGAGGTTTGGATTTGATCCTGCAACAGCCACTCAGGAGTGAAGGGCACATCAGATTCAATCCTGGGGAAGAGATTTCAGGTGGAGGCATGTGCAGATGGTGTGGTTTTTGAGGCAAGGTCTTATATAGCTTAGGCTGGCCTCAAACTCAATATGTAACCCAGACCTGCCTTGAACTCCTGATCCCTGTCTCAGCCTTTGGACCACAGGCATGCATCGCCACTTCTAGCTTGCCCATAGTAAGTTTTGAAGTATGTATTTTAGAAATTCTAAGTGCATTTAGGTCATTGCATAACATATTATATTTAAAAAAATAAATTGAGACAGGGTTTCTTTGAGTAATCCTTGTTGTCCTTGAGCTCACTCTATAGATCAGGCTGGCCTTAAACCCACAGAGATCCGCCTGCATCTTCCTGCCAAGTGCTAGAATTAAAGGCATGTGCCACTACCACATGGCTCAATCTCTTTTTACATTTATTTATTTTGTGTGTTTGGAGGAAGGCAATACTATGATTCTCTCGTGGAAGTCAGGGGACAACTTGTAGGAGGAAGTCCTCTCCTCCATGACCATATCTGTTTCAGGGATTGAACTCAGGTCGACAGGCTTGGCAGCAAGCCCCCTTACCTGCTGAGCCATATTTCCAGCTCTAGCCCCTTGAATACTCCCCCACACACACACCAAGATTTACTTTTTAATCATATATATTTAGGCATAGTTGGGTAGGTGCACATGAGTACAAGTGCCTTAGAGTCCAGAATACTACCCCAAATCTTCTGGGGCTGGAGTTAGGTACTTGTACATTGCCTGATGTGGGTGGTGGAAACCAGTGTCAGGTAGAAGCAGCAGTACCATCCATCCTTACCACAAACACACTGGTTAAAAGGAAAGGTTTTTCTCTTTTAATAAAGGAGGAACTAATAGCAGACTGAACTCAGGGAGCCCATGGTCCTTTGTGATCCTACCTTCTCTGGTGGGCATGAAAGGCTATCCTGTCATGTAATGATGTTTGATGTCTATATGAAGTAGATTTTTCTCTTCATAAGAAGGAGCTAAATGAATGAGTAGAAGTGTATGACACATCCCTGTTAGACCAACAGCTTGTCAACACATCAAGGCAGGTCCTCGTCACTGGCTACTTCCAGCCATTCCCCACACAGAGAAGGCTGGGTGGCAAGGTGGTTTTCTCTTCACCAGCATGTCTTTATGCTGCATTGTGTGTGCATTGTGTGGGTGTCCTGAGGTGCCATCCATCAATACTTTTTGAGATAGGGATTCTTGCTGGATCTGACGTCAGCTCAGAGTATGGAGGCTGCACAGTGAGCTACTTGTTGTGCTTCTCCAGGACTTGGATTTACAGGGGCATGCCACCACGCTTGGCTTCTAAGATGTGCTTTCTGAGGACTGAACTCAGGTTGTCATGCATACATGGCAAGAGCTCTGCTGAAGGAGGCACACACACACACACACACACACACACACACACACACATACACACATACACACACACACACCCCTCTCCAGTCTGTTTTAAATGTTTCAAATAGAAGAGATTAAAAACAAGTCTGATGTTTTGTGACTGAGCTCTGGGGTACACATTCCAAACGGTCCCGGATATTGCTTTTGCCCAAGAAAATGTGAGCCTGGAATCTGGAATGAGGATGGAGAGAGACAAAAGAAAAAGCAGCAGCAATGGCTGACAGGACACTTTTGTTCCTGGTTCCTTGAGGCGCTGAGGATTTTTAAAAACTTACTTTATTTTTTATGATGTGTATGTGTATGGATGTGTACACTGCGGCTGGCCCTAAAGGCCAGAGGCATGTAATCCTCTGGAGGCGGAGTCACAGACATGTCAGTCAGATGTACTTTACTCGATATAATTTAATCTTTCTTTGGTAATTAAAACCCTTTTCCAAACTTTCTGAGTGTCTGCTTTGAACAGAACTGTCCGTTACCTCCTTGGTGTGGAGGGTGGGGTGAGCATGGTGGTTTGCTACCACACCCTCCAGATTTACCTCTCTCCCCTCCTAGTCTCTGAAGCCCTCAGGGCTCACTACTCCTGTTTTCAGAGAAGAGGAACCCAAGAGCTTCATTATCAGCAGGGACTAGGCATGCCCACACCCTCATGAAGACATTCCCTTAATCTTTTAGGGACCTCAACTCAAGTAAAACCAAATCCTTGGCTTTGATGTAGAAAGTAATTTTAGTATATGCCAGTATGAAGCAGAGTTGGCGATTTATTAAAATATATTTTAATATAGATCTTAATCAGGGGGTGGGAGGAGAGAGAGAGAGAGAGAGAGAGAGAGAGAGAGAGAGACTTCTATGTGTGTGGGCTTCTCAGAATCACCCTTCATTGTCTCCACAATAGACGTGAGTAGGATTTGGGTGGAGTTGGAAGCTATTATCTTCAAAGGGAGGCAAGGGAAGAACTGCCACCACAGGGTTGTTCCTGAGGGGCCCTAAAAGGATTACAGTTGACAAGACCAAAGCCTAGATCTCAGGATGCAGGAAGTAGAGATAGCTTCACTGTAAACAAAGTCAATAGCCTTGTCAGGTTCCCAGAAGGGATTCTGGGGAGGAATGAGCCCCATCCAAGGTCATACACACTCAGGCGTTAAGCCTGGCTGATTGCTGTTTTAGCATAAAGTACCATAAAAGGAATATTAGCTTTATGTCAGCAAGCTTCATAGAAAACATTCTTATCATCAGTTGATTTTTTTTTATATGTGCATATATAGTATACCTGTGAATGTGTGTCTCAGGGGAGGGTTATGTGTGGTGTGTGTGAGTGTGTGTGTGTATGTGTGTGTTGGCAACCAACATCTTCCTCTTCGTCTTATTTTTTTAAGACAGGGTCTCTCACTGAGCCCAAAGCTCACTAGATCCAAGGCTAACCAGCAATCTCAACCCTGCAGAGCTAGGGTTTACAGACACATGTCAGCCTTCCCAGCTTTTACTGTGAGTCCTGGGGGTCTGAGCTCACTTGCTTGGGCTTGGGAAGCAGACACCTTAGACACTGAGCCATTTCCCCAACCCACAAATATTAATTGTCCTGGAACTTCCTTAGCAGGTAAAAGGCTTCAACCAGACTCTGGGATAAGGGACTCTCTTCCTTTCCCATGTTCCCATAATTCTCCCTCTCTTTGTTTCTTGCCTTAAGGACTTGAAACACAAAGCCTACAGCAACCCCACCCAGGGGGCTGTTGCTTAGTAAACATCAGCCTTGAGCCCCCATACTCCTGTCAAGGCCTCCTGTCCTCTCCAAGCTGGGCCGGTGGCAACAGCAGCTCAGCCACAGAGGCCCTCGGCAACACTCCAATTCACAGTGAAATGATTTCCTGGGCCTCGTATAATTTAACCTGCCCACAGTGCTAAACTTCTATATTACACCTTTCTGTCAGGATGTCAGAAGACATGATAAGCCCCCTTGAAGCTGCAACCTCGATTACATGCTAAGAGGGTTGCGTGGGGGACTCCCCCTCCCTCCCCTGTTCTGGAACATCACTGAGATTTATTTTTTTATTTTTTTAGCATGGTCTCTCAAGTAGAAAGAATACCTCCTTCATGACCCTAGCCTCTTGTTAGCTGATAGATGAAATCTTTTCTTGTCTATTATGTTTTCCAAATTCAAGGTTTCTCTTTCGAGTCTTGGACGACAGCCAAGTGGCTGGGCTTTGTTAGCCTATAAATTCCTGTCTTTTTTGCTCCTTTAAGTAGAAGCCTTTTTTCCCCTCCAGAAGAAGAAAGACCTGAGGAGTCTTCATATTTCTTGAGGGTCCTTGTGGGTGCTTCTAGGCCACAGGCATGGGGAGGTAGAAAGGATATATTCCTTGGCCCCTTTTCAGGATTTTTTTTTTTTAAGGGATCAGACCTTAGGAATAAATCCAACTAGAGACCACCGTTTTCCCGAGCTGCTTCTTGATGAACTGGATATCTAGCTACAGCACAGACTTGTCTGTTGGCCAGAAGAATAGATACGGGGATGGAGTTGCTACTCCCAAAATCGGCCTCATTACATAAGATAGAACAGTGGGATGCCCCACCCAGATGGAGGCTAGCAATGCTGGATGATATGTCTCACTTGAGCACAGAATGCTGGGACTGGTTTCCAATTAATAGAGGAAGCAAAGAAGGATGAGCACCATAGTCCTGCCATGGTTCATAAACGTGTGCTAAGATACCTGCATTTTTCTTAGTGTTAACTTAATCACGATGGTGTATTTGATTTTCCCTTTCCCTCTTCAGATTGGGGAGGGGCATATAGGCTAGAAGATAACCTTCCGTGTCATTGCGCAAACATTGTTTATCTCTTCCGTCATTTATTTCACATATATATACTTATTATATTATTTATTTTGTTCACTGACAATTCAGGTTGTCAGTCACAGCAGTCAGTACAAGAACAAAGCTCTCAGAGTCCAAGTTCAAAGCCGAGCTCTTCCAGACTGGGCTGATAGTTCCAGAGAAGCCATAGTTACCAGTGCATCTCCACTGCCTTTGGCACCATCCCAGCATGTAACCTAAATCTAGAAGAAGACAAGGCCCTGGTTGTTTTTGCCAAGTGCACAGCCTGGCATCTGGGCCTTATTACCTGTAAAGCTGATGAGATATGATCATTGTCCCAGGCTCCTTTGCAGCCCAGGATGGTGGGCCCTACATCTGAGTATGTTCTTGGAAGTACCCTTGGGACATGGGGCATGAACCTCAATGTAGGTCCAGTAAGAATCTGAGGGCAAGGGAGCCAGGCTGAGGGGCAGAGGTCATCATAGTCTTTTTTTTTTTTTTCCTTGAGTCTTAAATATCTCAGGTGACTTAGCATTCACTTTTAGCCAAGAATAGCCTGAACTCCTGATTTTCCTACTACCAGTGTTGGGATTAAGATGGACATTATGGTTTATGTGGTCCTGGAGATAGAACCCAGGGTTTCATGCATACTAGACTAACACTGTACCAACAGAGCCACATCCTCAGCTACTGAGTGCAGTCTTCACAAGGGGCTTGAGTACCGCTGAGTGGACAGGTGGTCTCATGGACCACACCCCTATAATACAGGCTCGTTGAGTCCTTCCCATAGTGGAGAAGGGTCAGAATCATCCCCACATGAAACAGGTAAGGGACACACACATAGTCACAGGCAGGCATGCACTCACATGCGTTCACACTGATCACACACTCAAGCACTCGTGCTCCTGCGGCCCATCTTGTGAGGCTCAGACTCAGGACTGCAAAGTTATGCCACCTACCTCAGTAACTGCCCACTCTCCTCTGTCACTCTGCTTTTTCTATGCATTCCCAGAAGTCTGTGTAAAATACCACAGATTGTCCAACGGGCCTGCAGAAGTAAGCAGGACTTCTGAAAGATAATGGCCTCAGGACTGTGTCCTGAGAGTTCCCCTTCTGCAAAAGAAGGCCAGCTGTCCAAATCAGGGGCAGCCTGGTCTTGAAAACAGGGTTGCTTTAGCTGGAACCCACCTTGAGCCACGGGTGGACTTACCAGTGTTCTCTGCCTCGGTTTCTTTGTCTGGAAAGAAGTACTCCAGGTGTCCATAGCTCTGTGATTTCCTGTGAGAAAACGTGCAAACAGCATCACGGTGTCCAGCCCACATGTTCATCCACTCCGCACTGGAACATGGAGTAGTGGTGTGCTCTAGCATGCCTGAGTTGCAAGCCTTAGAACTGGTGTGGGAGCAGAGGAAGGGCTCTGATGTAAGTCTGCAAAGGTGTTGGAGTTTAGTCATAAAAGCTGCCATATTAGTTCTTTTTCTTGCTACTGAACCAAAATATCTTAAATATGGAAAGGTTTATTGTGAATTCACCACTGAGGAGTACAGTCTGTCATGGTGGGAGGCATGGCAGCAGGAGCATGAGGCAGCTGGTCACATGGTATCCACAGTCTGGAAGCAGGAGGAGAAGGATGCTGGTGCCCAGCTTACTTTCTCCTGTTTATTTAGTTTCAGAACTTTGACCCGTGGAGCGGTGCCACTCAGTTAATGGGGTCTTTTCTCCTTAGCCCAGTGTAGAAATCCCCTTCTCAGGCACGTCCAGCGATGTCTCTCCTTGGAAAGTCCAGGTTCCCTCTAGTCAACAGTCAGTATTGACCATCACAGTCCCCGAGAACCTCACCAATGGATCTGTGTGGATGAACACACGGGCTAGACACTGCGACGGTATTAGTACATGTCTTCTCACAGAAAAATACAGTGGTCTGAGCACCTGGAGTACCTTTTGACAGAGAGGGAAACTGAGGCAGAGAACATTGGTGGGCTAGGTAGATATATGACGTGTTCCTTCAGAGACAATAGTGGCCAATTGTGGGGGTTGAAAGCATCACCTTGAACAATTCTTATAATGTAAAGGCTAAAAACAGCCTTGTTTCCCCAGAGCTCAGAGGCTCTCAGACCTTTCCTTCCAACCGCAGGAAGCTAGAATCACTGCAGATGTTTGTTTCAGGAATGTGCTTGTATTTACTGTCCTCTCTAATCATGAAGGTGTGCCTTTGAGAGCAGGAGGACGTGGGGATCCTTCTCAGTTCTGCTCCACTGAGTCATTGCCAGTTGATCATGGACTCTAGTGGTGAAATCTGCTTTTCTTCATTCTTACTCTATGCTCCTGATGTCCCTGTCTTACCAGTTCATCCCATCTGTGACCTCGCGTCACTCTCTGAGGTACAGACGGTGGTGTTGATCGCCCTGGTAAGTGTCAGAGCAGCACACAGGGAGCCATTCGGGGTCAAGGATCTGCTCTAGCTTCTCTTTTGGGTTATTACTCTTCACTTTCAACTAAGAGAACTGAGAGAGGCCATAATGGTATATGCCTTTCATCCCAGTGCTCAGGAGGCAGAAGCAGGTGGATCTTTGTGAGTTTGAGGCCAGCTTGGTCTATATAGCAAGTTCCAGGACAGCCAGAGTTACATAATGAAACTATTTCAAACAGGCAAGGGGTGGGGTGAGGTAGGGTGGGGTGTCAGCAGAATGAATCAATGGATAAAGCACCTGCTGTAGTTAAGATCCACCGCCCCCATGCAAGATGGACACAGGACAACAAGGGTTTTTTATTCTCATCTCTAGAACATGGCCGGTGGAGACAGGAGAAGTAACATAATTTGTGGGCCACCTAGCCTGCCACACACAGTGGCAAGCAAGAGACTCTTATCTCAAAGTGCCAAGCAAGGACACCTGAGATTGTCCTGTGATCCTGTGATCTCCATATACAGACCCACTCTTAACACACACATACATACAGAGAGACACACACATGGGGAAGGAGAGAGGGAGGGAGGGGGGGAGGGAGGGACAAAATTGAGTCTTAAGGTTTGTACTTCTTTATTTTTTGAAAAAAATCAATTAGAAAAGAGGTGAATAATTGTCTTAATGTCACAGATATGTAATAAAGCAAATACAATAATATGTTTATGATGTAATGTCAGCGGTGGGTATATGGTTATTCACTATAAAATGTTTGTCAATTTTTCTGTGTGTTTGGATTTTTCTCATAATAAAATACTTGAGGTAAACACTAAGTAGATCATTCCTAAGGATCCTTCCAGATTTTCTAATGCAATTTTCTGATCTTTTCCATCTGTGCCATTATTGTGTTAGTAGAACTATAATAGGGTATGTGGGAGGTCTGTTAGTCATGGTTGATTCTTGTCATTAAAAAAAAAAAATCAGGGCTGGAGAGATGGCCCATCAGTTATGAGCTTATTGTTCTTGATGAAGACCCAAGTTGGGTTCCTAGAACCCACATGGGACAGTGTACAATCACCTATAACTCCATCTGCAGTGGATGTTACATATTCTTCTGGTCTCTAGAGGCACTGCACTCACATGGTGCACACACACACACACACACACACACAGCTATACACACATATACACGTAGATTAAAAAATAAATCTTTTTAAAAATTCATTGGGATGATATGAGGAGGAAGAAGAAGAGGAGGAGGAGACCATCTACTACTTGGTTCTCTCCCTACCTCATCCCGAATTGAGTGAGATTTAAATTTGGTTTTGGATTAAACCTTTCTGGGAAGATACAGATAAACAGTCCTCTGAGTAGAAGATGGGCTCAAGTATAATCATCTTATCTAGGACGATGAATTCTTAGGGCCATTCCCAAGTAGAGGGTTTTTAGGGTCTTCTCTGAAGCTACATATTTCTTTTAACTCACTGCAGAAGAACCTTAAACCAGACAAATTGTAAAGGAAGGCTCACACAGCAAGAGCTGACCCCCAGCAGAAAATCCCAGCCAAGGGCTGGCATTATACTTTGTGTGCTCACCTGTATTTGGGTTCTCTGTGTTTTTGTTGTTGTGAGAATTCCTTCCTTTGCAAGGCAAATCAACAACAACTACCACCCTACTCCTTAGGTCCCAAAGTCAAAACAAACCACAATTCCACCAGAGTTCACGAGGAGAAACCAGTGACTTTATTGAGTTTACTTACAGAGCATGACTCTGGGGCTACTTGCAGGAGGAATTCGAGGGACCCTAAAGCATCAGCAATGGAAAGTCTTCACCCAGCATGGATGATGGCTTTCCCAAAGTTATATAGATGAGTCTTTATTCATTTAACCTTGCTCAGCCTATATACTTAGTCTAGCATCCCTTTAATACACTTCCTCGTGTCATGGTGACCCACAACCATAACATTATTTTCATTGCTACTTCATAATTGTAATTATGCTACAGTTAGGAATCATAATGTAAATATTTTGGAGATGTAAGTTTGTCAAAGGGGTCATGACCCACCCACAGGTTGAGAAGCAGTGCTCTAGCATCTCTTCACAGCACAAGCGTTAGAGCAGAATTTCTTACAAACGATTCTGGAGTTGGCTGGAATCTTTAGGGAAGCCCCAGTGGCCCTCCCCACCTTCATCCCCATGAGCAAGCGTCAACGATCTCTAACTCATATCCCACTGGACGCTTGTAAGCAGACTCAGATGATCTGCTGAACATGTCTGTTTTTGTTAGGAGACAACATTCTACAAGAGTCATGCTTTGTGTTGTCATTGGTGTTTGTCTGCAGTTCTTGGGCATACCACACTCCCCCAGAACGCCCTAGAAGGAACTTAGGCATAAGTGGACACACATGAATGGACACTGTCCCACTTTGGATTAGAAAGTTCATTTTGGCAAATGGCTTTAATCCCAACATTCAGGAGGTAGATCTCTGAGTTCGAGGCCACCCTGGTCTTCATATGGAATCCCCAGCCAGCCAAGTCTACTCAGTGAGAACCTGTCTTACTACAAAACCAAAAGGAAAGCTTGCCTGGTACGAAGGCACACCCCTGCAATCCCAGCATTCCACAGTGGAAGATAGGAGAAATGGAAGCGAGCACAACCTAGCTTCACTGTCTCACTGTGTCATTGGGGAACTCAATGATGGTGGTGCACACCTTTAACCCCAGCACTGGGGACACAGAGGATCTCTGAGTTCCAGTCCAGCCAGGGCTACAGGGAAAAACCATCTTGAAAAACCAAGTAGCCTCTGAGACTTGGTAAGTTTGGGAGCACCAATCAATCAACAAGAACTGTTGTCAGCAGCATTTTGAGGCCATGCAAGTAGGTCTACTGTCTCTTCCCTCACCAGGTCTTCATACAGTGCCCCATGGTTGGCCCAGTCCAGCCTTGCACCCACACAGAGCCCAGCTGCCACCTCTCTTCTGCATCTGCTAAGTGATTAATCTTCTTGGGCAAGGACGGAAATCGTCTATTAAAACACTCTGGCAAGACAACACGGAGGGGGAGCAGGAGGACAGAGACGTGTGGAGGGAGTCGGCGCTCCTTAATTGGCTCTTTCACCTGATAGTAGTTTGTCAATTAAGGAGACACTTAAAGCAAGTGAAGTTAATCCACACGGGTCAAAAGCAGCTATTAATTTTCAATCAAAATCCGATGTTCAACAGATCTGCAGCTCTGTTCACTGTAGATGTAAGTGGGCCACCCAGCCTGTACGAGGACCTGGTGCCAGAAAACAGGCATCCTTGTGTATTCCTACAGCCCCTAAGCATCCCCTTTAGAGACACTTTCTTACTTCCTCAGAATTGGTTATCACATCTGCTGGTACTTAGCTGATACTCAGTGATGTTTCTGAAGCTTTAAATCCCTGTTTGGGTGGGTGGGGTTCTTGGTCTGTGTGTGCCTATGTGTGTGTGGGTGTGCATATGCGTGCACTCGTGTGTGTGTGTGTGTGTGTGTGTGTGTGTGTGTGTGTGTGTGTGTGTATGTTTGGTGCACATGGGGTCAGCCTTCTGCAATCAGTTCTCACCATCCATTTTTGCTTTGAGGCCATATCTCCCTTGTTGCTGCTGAGCTGCATACATTAGGCTAGCTGACCCCTGAGCTTCTGGGCACTTCTATCTCCCTCCTCACATGACATATAGCAGTGGCTGGGATTACAGATCTGAGCCACTACATGCAGGTCTTTTGACAATTTTATTTTTATGTCTGTATACGTATATGTCTGTGTGTAGGTTTCTGCATGTGAGTGTAGGTGTGCTCAGAGGCCAAAAGAGGATGGAGGACACCTGGTAGCCTGGAGCCACAATCATAGCAGCTGAAAGCTGCCCAGCATAGAGCTGGGATCTGCTCAGGCCTCTGCAACCACTAAGCCATCTCTCCAGCCCCATATCCAGCGTTTTATGTGGGTTCCAAGAGTCTTAACTGAGACCCCCCCCCCCAGGCTTGTTATTTTACCAAAACAGCCCTCTCTCTCTCCCAAGTCTTGAATCCCTGTTATGTACACAGTGTTGGAATTCTTTAAGGATTTAGATACAGGACTGTGTTTTGAATACTTCCAGGCTGATTAAAGAAACAGGAGCATTTGTGAGCCCACCCCAAAGTCATTTTAGTTACTTCTCCAATCAGGCCTTAAAATGAGTGACAATGACAGAGGTGACTGTATGCCAGGTTTGCTTCAAAACCAGTGTAGCCTGGGAGCGATAGCTTAGTCAGGAAAGGATGCAAGTTTGATCCCCAGATCCCTCTTGGGCAGAAGAGGCGGGGGGGGGGAATGACAGGTATGTTAGCACACACCACCATAGCTCTGGGGAGGCAGAAGTAAAAAAAGATCCTCCCTTTGGTGAGTAGCTAGCTTTTCCAAGTAGAGGGTCAGTGAGAGACCCTGTTTCAAACAACCAGCCAGTACAGGCCTGGTAGTATAGGGCTTAATCCTAGCACTTGGGAGGGTATAGATTCCAGGTCAGCTTGGTCTGCATAGTGAGACCCTGCCTCATAGTAACAAACTTTACAAGGTGGATAGCACCTGATGAATGATGCTGACACGGTCAGATTGTCTCCTGGCCGCTGCATGCATATGTGTGTGCCCCGCCTCCCTAAAAGCGAGCAAGCAAGCAAACACAATCAGTTCCTTTATTCTCAACAGCAAGCAGTATTGGGAAGGCCTTTATTTTTGTCATTCAGAAGTAAGGTCAGTGAGGCACAGAGCATTTTGCTGGATCAAATAGGGCCTCCCAGGTGTAAGGCACCCACTGTGTAGGAACCAGAGTGTCTCCCCGAGAGCCTGAAGGCAGGAGAAAGAGGAATTTGATTCAGAGTAAAGGGATGAGCTGACTTGGAAGGTGGCAAGGGAGATTCCCCCATATCAGTTTATAGGGAAGGAGTCAGCTTCTAGAGGACTGAAATATGAGAGCCGCCAGGTCGCATAGGTCAAGGTTAATATACAATCAAATTTTCGGTACTGCTGTAAGGTTTTACACAGTTTATTCTGAGATTTCTCTATGTTCTAAAGGCTGACACATAGGGCACAAGGTACAATTGCTGTTTTTCTGCTGTTATTGTAGTTCTATTACCCTACCTTCCCCTCCCCTACAACAATCCGGTCTCATTTACAGCATTGGGTCCCACTGGCTTCCTCGCTTTACAAAGAGAGCTCAAAAGAGAAAGGAGGGTTGGGGTTGCAGCTCAGTTGGTGGAGTGTGTAAAATCCTGGGCACCATCTCTAATACCACACATGCCAAGCACAGTGGTGCACATGGTGGTTACAACAGTAACCCCAACATCAAGAAGATGGGACTAGCAGGATCAGGCGCTCGAGGTCATCTTCGGATTCATATCTGAGTTCCAGATCAGACTGGCCTAGACCCTGTCTCTAGGAGGGCTGGAGAGGAGGAAGGGCATGAGAAAGAGAAGGAAACCAAGGACTTGTTTCAGCCATCCTGCTTCTCAGGACTCCTAAAGACTGAATGGTCTTCCTCACCCACTGTCTTTACCACAGCTCAGTTGGAGCTTCCGGCAGTGCTAACGCCCCCAGGGAGTATTCTTCCCCCTGTGCCTGTTAAGAAAAAGGCAGACCGGGGACTTGGTCTGTTCCTTGACATTTATAATGACATGATTTGAGCACTTGGGAAGGACTCCATCCTGAGGGGGCTTCTTGAGGCTGCTGACAACCGCCTGAAGCCCTTTCAGTCAGGGACAAACCTTCTCATTTCCGAAGAAGAAATCAGGCTTCAAGTGTACACCACCTGGGACAGGCGGCAGGGAGCAGTACATTCCTCAGAGCAGCTAGAGGCTGGGGGTGGTGAGGAGGGGAAATCCTGAGGTGTTTTCTTCTTTGCTTCCTAGGCGGCTTGTAACCTGGGCTCTCAGAGTCCTCGGGCTGATGGTAATTGGCAGGAAACTGATGGCAATTGCTGGTGAATTATGCTGAGAGAGAAGGGACAGATGAGAAGGCTCTCTTGTGTATGCTGGAGAATTCTGAATTGCAATGGCTGCTACAGTCAAGGGAGGGATCAAGATGAGCAGAGAATAGACTGAGGGGGGCTGAGCCAGGATGCTGTCCTCAGCTGCCTGCTACCTCACAGGAGACAGGCAGGAGGCAGGGAACGGAGGTCTAGGAGTTGCCCTTCGACAGAGAGTCTGAGGCAAAAGGTAGGAAGGAGTTCAGTGTCACGGTGTTAACAATGCGTCACCCATACTGAGAAGGTAGGAAGGAGGTTAATGTCACAGTGTTAACACTGCGTTACCCATACTGAGAAGCCAACAGGGGAAAAGATGGAGCCAGCGCTGTCACTGACAGTCCGCAAACAAACTTGGGCTTTGAAGCTGGGAGCCTTTCAGATTATCTTCCAGAAATAGTCTGTTTTGTATCTCTGTGATATGTTGACTTACAGTCCATTGGGTTATATGGTCTAGCTGATTCATATGGTAGATCTACCGTTGACATATGTGCATGCGCTGTGCATACACGTATATTTCAGGTGCACATGTCAGGGTGTGCACATGCACATGTGTGTGAAGGCCGGAGGTTGATATTTGAGTGTCTTCCTAGATCACTTTTTATCTTACATATGGATGTAGGGTTTTTCACTAAGCCACGACTCATCATTACTGTGAATCTGGCTACACATATTGCTTTTTGTACTCCCTATCTCAACTGCCTGTGTTCTCAGATTGCAAGCTGGCCAATGTACCCATCAACTCCAGTCTCTGCATTTGTGCAACAACTAATTTACCAATTGAGCCATCTCCCTAGCCCTATTTTGTTGTTGTTGTTGTTGTTGTTGTTGTTGTTGTTTTAAACAGAGTCAAACTATGTATCCCAGGCTGACCTTGAATTCACAGACTTCCTGACTCAGCCTTTTCAGTTCTAGTATTACAAGCCTGTCCCACCACAGACAGGGAGAAAGGGGAGGGTTAGGAAGTTCTTAGAGTTTAATCCAGTTCTGTTTGGTTTTGTCAAATGCTAAGGGCTTTATTCATACAAACAAAATGTTCTGTGCACGTGAAAGGGAGATGAGGAGGTGCAGTCTTCCCCTCTGCCCCCCTTGCTGTATGTCATCTATTAGGTAAACATGCTAGAAGCCCTGTGACCTCAGCCACTTCCCCAACAGGCCACCAGACCCATATAATAAAAAAAGAGACCATTAGAGAATTTGTATCGTATCTGGCCCTCTAGACTGCATTGAAGAATGGAGCCCCAAATTAGGAAACATAGCCAAAGCAAACCATGTTGGTAAAGAAAGATCATGGGCAGAGAGAGGGACTGCCATGTGTGGGCTTGGAAGCCTGCCTGATGGAAAGGACTGAACTTGGCCATGGTGGTGATGTTCTGACAGATTCCTTTGATGTATCAAAAGCCAGCTTTTTACCCTCAACAGTGTGCAAATGTGACTTGGGCCACCACAGTGTCTGTCTGATCCCTGGAATCATCCAAACTTGCAGAAGTTTTGAGCACAATGACACATCGAGATCTGAGTCAAAAAGCAAGTATAGTGCAAGTCTAAAAATAGGTAAAGGGGTGGTGGGAAGAAGGGGAGGGATCATGAAAATAAAAGAACAGAGAAAGAGTGCTTTCAAGATGGCTCAGTTGGTAAAAAGCTTGTCACTCAAGAGTAAGGGCCAGAGTTACATCCCCAATACCTAAGTAAAAGGCAGGCATGGAAGTGGGTATCTATATCCCCTGCTCTGGGGGCAGATAGACCGATCACTGAAGCTCATTGGCTCAGCTGAATTACTGAGCTGCTGTCTCAGAGAGAGACCCTGCCTCAAACAATAAAGGAGGGTAGGGCTGGGACAGAGACTGTAGCTCAATTGATAGAGCACTTGCCTTGTATAAACAAAGCCATGGGCTCCATCCCTAGTACCACATTACCCAGATAGGATGGTAGCGGCCTAAAATCACCTGAGGCAGGAGGATCAAGAGATCCAGATTATCCTCAACTAAGTAGCAAGTACAAGGCCTGCCTGAGATACAAGAGATACTGTCAGGGGGAAGAAAGAAAACTTGGAGAGCAATTGAGCAAAGATACCTAGTGACTTTGTATTAACCACTGGCCTCTACCTATATTGCATTTATATGCATGTAGCCTTGGATATGTCCACAAACACATGCTTACCACATCACACACACACACACACACACACACACACACACACACACAAACACACACACAAGAAAGAGAAGCCCTGTGGTCTTTGCCTCTAACCTCAAAAGGAACAGTAACAACTGGACCATTTTTCCCCTCTGTCCCCGTACCTTTTGACCCTCTAGACAAACATGCCCCAAATGGCATCTCTTAATAGTATGTGTGTCAGCAATAAAAGCTATAGGAATCTGACCCCCAGGAGTGTGTTGGAACCATTGAGTTTCCTGGATAACTTTACCTGGGATTTGTTCTTGGAGAAGGAAGGGCTAGAAATCATGTAGGAAGATCAAGAAGGAAACCAAGCCACTGACACCTTCAAACAGGCGAATCGAGAAGCGAGGCAGGCTCTGCTCACCCTCCCCCAGGGACAGTTAGAGTTTTGCAGAGCTGTAATTAACCCAGCAGCCCACTGGGTCTGTCTATTCCACTGCACAAAAGCTGTTGAAAGAAGGATTCTTCAAGAGAGAGGTTCCAATTCAAGTGGTATTTGAGCATGTCCCTTGTTGGGTATAGTGTTTCCAGAGTTTATGGCTATAATCAACAAAACATGGCCGTTCTTTCAAGCAGGTTTCTCAAATGACTTTCTGAGTACAGTTATGTAAAAAGAAAAAAAAAGGAAAAAAAGGCTTCTAGAATTATCTGGTGGAGGGGAAGGGAAAGAAAGGGGTATATATATGGCTGGAATCAAATTGACAGCTTGGTTTCCTTCTCAAAGGATGCTGAAGACTTCAAAGGAAGAGGGTGTCATCGAGACTCTGCACTGTGTAGTGGGTTTTTAGCTTAGTATCTGTGTTCCTCAATGTTGCTTTGTAAGCCTAGTTCCAACTCGTGTGTGTGTGTGTGTGTGTGTGTGTGTGTGTGTGTGTATTCACATGCACAAGCATATACCATACACATATAGACACACATGTGCATACATGAAGGCCTGAAGGTGATGTCAGACCTTTGTCTATCCTTCACCTTATTGTTTTGTTACAGGGTCTCACTGAACCTAGAGTTAGCAAGATTGGCTTGATAGTGAGTCCTAAGGATCCTCCTCTCTCTGCCTCCCTAGAGCTAGGATTATGTGCCACCATATCTAGGCTTTTATTCAGAGTACTGGAGATCCAAACTTGGGTCCTCATCTTTATATGGCAAGGGCAAGCAGTTTATCAGCCGAGTTCTCTCCCCAGCCTCCCAATCATCTCTGAAAAAAAAAAAAATCTCTAAACCAGATGCATGTCTGTAATCCCAGCACTCAGGATGGGGAGGCAGGAGGATTGGGAGTTCAAGTTCATCCCTGGATACTTAGCAAATTCCAAGACACATAAGCTATATGAGACTCTGTCTCAGAATTATAATAACAAAATTGTAAAACTGAATATGTTTTACCTGCCCAGACAGTGTCAGGCAGAATTACAGGAACTGGTGATCCGATCATTGTTCTGCCTTTGCAGAGCTATGGGTGTGTAGACAATGATAGGAACACTGAAATACATGATGAATGGTAATGTCTGTGCATGTGTTTTAGAAGTTAAGGAATTAACTAGCAGGGAGGGCTGTTGAGCGGGAGGGCTGTGATGTGACAGTAAAAGCAGACCTTGGGGAGAAGGTACATTCATGCACCAGCTGAAGGTGTGTGTGTGTGTGTGTGTGTGTGTGTGTGTGTGTGTGTGTGTGTAAATATAAGGGGTTGGGACTATGAAAAGAACATTCCACAACATACCATGAAATTCCTGTGGAGCACCCTGTGTGGAAGAACCCTTGAGTGGGGCTGGAATGATGGAAGGGAGTTGCCAGACCAGCAGGAACTGGGGACAGAGGGGAAGCTGCATGTCCTTGCCCTTGACAAAGATCCTGCAGGTCAGGACCCAGGCAGGGGTCTTTATTCTTGAAAAAATAAACCTTAAGGCCAGAGAGATGACTCTATGCCATGCAAGCATGAGGACCTGAGTTTGGCTGCCCAGCACCCCTGTGAAAAGCTAAATATGTTGTATGCTTGTAAGCCCAGTTCTGGAATGGCAGAGACAGGAAGCTTCCTGGGGCAGGGTAGCCAAATCGGTGAGTTATAGGTTCAGTGAGACACCCTGGCAGTGTGGTGAACGTGGAGGACTCAGAGTATTCACCGACAAGCGTAACTGATCTCTGGATGGTATGGTCTGTGTGTAGAGCACTGAGACATTCTTTAAAATAACCAGCAGCCATTAAACATGTACTGGCTAATGGGGACAAGAGTGCAGGAATTAGGGGGAGGAAGGCTTTGTGTAAGTGGCTTTAGGGAAGTCACCACCTGTAACTAACATTTCAACACATTAGCATGCATTTTCAGGTCAGTGTGCAGATACTGTAAGTAGAAACAGACATGTTTGCAAAGGGGAAAAAAATGAGTTTCTCAGGTCTGGACAGCTACTGCTGGGCTCCCTCAGTCACCTCTGATTCAATCAGATATCACCAAAAGTGCCTCAGATTTGCCTTTCATGTTAGTCCCGTAAGCCCTCTAGTTGAACGCCGTCTTTATGGAGTCGGATGGAGAGAAATTAAGTCTCACTAGAGTCGTGGTGCTGCATTGGGTATCAGGGGGCTTCATCCGTAACCTCCATGGCTTATAAGATGTGTGTCCTTCCTGAGGCACTGGAGCTGTTGAGTTGGCTCTTTCTACTCTGTGTCTGAACTTTTTATTTCACTTTAATGTAGTTAGACAACCTAGATATTCAGGCCTAGGCGTCTGTTTTTCATTAACCCAAATAACATGTGATGCTCATACAGGGTGGGTCGAGGAGGAGATGGGAAGGAATGGGAAGGTGGGCAAGCCAAGCGTCTTCTCACAGCTTCTGTGAATCATTTTATATCTTGCTAGTCTTTAAAACATGTTCCGCACATAGATTCCAGCTTTATAAGAGTGGCCCAGTACATTCAGCTTGTAACCAGAGTCAATGTAAGCCTGTTTTAAATAACCATAATGGCTCTGCTACAACCTCGAATGATTAGCAAACCTCTCCGTGTTTATGGGCCCTGCTCTTCATTGACTCACTGTGGAAGACTGGCTTGATCCGTTTCTGTGAATTCTATCAGTGCTTTAATTTAAGCACAACTCTGTGTGTTTAGGTGTTTGCATATGGCTATGCATCTACTCTTGTGGGTACCTTGAGAGGCCAGAAAAGGGCCTCATATCCCCTGGACTGGATCCGTGGCTGATAGTAAGAAATCTGACATGGATGCTGGAAACTAAACTGGGCTTCTCCGTAAAAACAGTCACACTCTTAACAGCTGAACCATCTCTCCAGCCCCAACAATTTGGGTTTTTTTAAGACACTCCAGGGATGATCTTCTCAAGGTGATACTTTTGTTTTAATTTTCATGAAATGGCATGATTCTTATCTTATGTAACCATAAGGTCTAGGGTCCCTGTATCCTGTCCTAACAGATTTGGTTTTAGGATACATCCCCGAGGAAAGGGCCACACAGACCTAGTGGGTCAGCCTTGTCTCATTAGAGCTATGAGCATTCATTCATTCATGGCACCTGGGATGTACTGCTGTGCTTCCCCAAGATGTACCCTTCACCTTCAAGTGAGGCCTTTCATTCCTCATCTCTTGTCACAGAAATCAGGACATGACACATGTGCAGGAATGCCCAAGGGTAAGCCATCAGCTGTATTGTGGTTCAGGTGCTGGCTCCAGTTGCTGGTAACAAAGTGTTTCTTAGTTACTCTCCTCTTTGCTGTGCAACATGGCTGACAAAAGCCACTTAGAGGAGGAGGAATTTACATTGGCTCACAGTTCAAGGGGTTAGTCCCTCATGGTGCAGAGCATCAGAGGTAAGAGGCAGCTGCTTACATTGCGCCTGCAGTCGGGAAACGGATGAGAAAGCTGGTGCTCAACAAGATGGCTTTCTCCTCTTTAGTTAGTCTGGGACCATAGTCCAGGGAATAGTGCCACTCACATTCCACTTCAATGAACTTAATCCAGAAAAATCTCTCACAGATACAGTTTTCCCCGGTAATTTAAAATCCAGTCAAGTTGACAAGATTAACCATCGTGCATATCCAGTCCTGATCCTACCGGTGATTTCAAAAGAAAAATCATACAGGAGGGACTGAGAATGGAGCTCAGTTGGTGGAGTGCTTGCCCAGCATACATGAAGCCCTGAGTTCCATCCCCTGCACTTCAGAAATCATCAGTGGTGGCCCACACTGGAGATCCCATCATTTAGGAGGGGGGAGAAGGTAGATCAAAAATTAAAGGCATCCTTTGAGACGTAGGATGTTGGAGGCCAGCCTAAGCTACAAGATACCCTGTCGTTGATAAACTTCATCATCGTCATCATCATCTCTACTCTCCAAGCATGGTAGACAGACTTCCCATGTGGAAAAAAAATCCACTCAACTCTGCAGCCAAAACTCCAGCCTGCAGGTTCACCTTGGCCACAGCCATCCCCGAGGAATCGCCTACCATAAAACAAATTGGCTTCAGGGGACACACCAACCCCCTTTGCACTCTGACATCAAAAGCTCCTCTAATTACAAATAGCACACCAGAGAACAGGACCAGAGCATTTAAATAAGGCTGATCTAAAGGCTGTGGGCCAAAGAGTTCTCACAGAGGGCACCATGTAATTAGGTAATCTGACTCACAGGATAAAGTTCACTCTCTCTCACTCCAGTTCCCCCAAGGGCCACCTCCCCCATCTGCTCCCTGTGTCTCTGTCCTTGCAGCTCATAAGCCCAGCCTCCAGAGAGGTTCTGCCAGGGCCGGATGCTCCCACAGGCAGTCGTAGAGTCCCCCAAGAGAAGTCCCCCCTTCTCTTTGTCTTAGAATAATCACGGTCTTCAGTGTCTCCTTCGACATCCTACTTCACAACTGGAGCCAAATGCATATTTCTCCAGAGCTTGGCTTTGAGGGGAGGGTCTGTTATGTGTGTGTGTGTGTGTGTGTGTGTGAGAGAGAGAGAGAGAGAGAGAGAGAGAGAGAGAGAGAGAGAGAGATCTGTGTGCATGTGCATGTATGTAAAAGTCAGAGACAACCTTAGGGATCAGCCCTCACTTTCTACCTTCTTTGAAACGGGCTCTTTGTTCTTTGCTGCTGCCTAGGTCAGGATGGCTGGCCTGTAAGCTTGAGAGACAGACGCGCTTGACTCCCAGCTTGACCTCCCACCACTTCCTCAGCCCACCCGGATTGCAGATGTTCCTGCAATGCGCCCAGCTTTTATGTGGATCCTGGCAATATGAAGGAACTTGAGTTCTCACACTTGCACAGGCAGCACTAGCCACTGGGCCACCTCCCTTCCACAGACCTTGAGTTTTGAATGCTTTCCCAGTAATACCAGTTTTGTAACCTTGCTAGAACAGGAGTCACCACCTATCAGAGCATCGAGTGATTTCCACTTCACTCGTTCACTGTGTTTGAGGAAAGCTGGATTTCAGGTTGGTCCAGCCAATTGAAGACCTTTATCACAAATGTGGTTTTACAGCCTTCCATCACATTTGTTCCTAGCCTTAGGCTCCCCACACATGCAGGAAAATGCTAGACTATCTGGCAGTCCAAGGATCTTCCTGTCTGTGCCTCCTCAAAGCTGAGATTAGAGAACACTGGCTTTTTTATGTGGGTTCTAGGGATGAAACTTAAATCCCCAAGCCTACAAGGCAGGCACTTTATCTACAGAGCCATCCATCCTCCTGTGCCATCTAGTTCTTCCTTTGTAATGAAATCTGCCCCACCCCAGAGCCATCTTTGTCCTTACTAAATGATATTGTTTTCAACACACCTACCTTTCCTCCACCATATTGTGGATTTTTTTAAAAATTAAATTGTGTGTGTGTGTGTGTGTGTGTGTGTGTGTGTGTGTGTGTGTTTGTGTGCTCGCACACACACACTCGAGTGCACACATGCAACCATAGATCAGAAGACCACTTGCATGACTTGGTTTTTTCCTTCCACTGTGTGGAATCCAGAGATCAAACTCCAGTCATCAGGCTTTGGGATTAAGCACCTTCACCAGCTGAGCCATCTTACCAGCTCTGCTTCTGGGCTTCATTCCGGTTCATGCTTTCAGTTCTACTGCTCTGGGCTGCCTCTGAACACTTAAGCAGGAACTGGATAGGCAGCTCAGTGGTCAAGAGTGCTTGCTTCTCTTGCAGAAGACCCAGATTCTGTCCCTGGCACACGACATGAACTCCAGCTCCTGGGGATCCAAACCTTCTTCTGACCTCCACGGGAGTGGCACTCATGTGCACATGCCCCTCCCCCCTTCTTAAAAAATTAATAAAGACTGAAGTGGCCATAGTGATTGCCTACACAGCACTTGGTTTCATAAATTTTTAAAAAATTTCCCCAGAGTATCTCGTATAGAGGTGCTCAATTATAATGCAGTAATTTGAAGAGAAATAAGCTATCAGTTAATAAACTGCAGAGGTGAGCACCTCCAGGGGGAGCAAGCAGTATAAATGAGACATGCTACCCTCAAGGAATTGATTGTCTAAATGAGAATAAGACAAAGCCACATGAAGAGTCAACTCATAATCCACCCCCATATAGCATGTGTCTCCAAAAAAAGAATAAGTTCAGGTGACCTTGGATATTTCCATGCATTTTGTATCTCTGTCATCATTCTATAAAGTCCTTGTATGTGTTTATGTATACATGTGTGTACGTGTCTATACAACCAAGCACATGGATGTCAATGGAGGACACCTGATATCCTCTTCTATTACTCTGGCTTATTGCCTCAAGCCGGACTCTCTAACTGAACTAGGATTTAGACTGGCAACCAGCCTGTCCCTAAGATCTTCATCTCCATTCCCATGTGCTGGAGTTTAGGATTATATGCTTGGCTTTTCACTGGAGTGCTGGAGATTCAAACACAGGTCTGTATGCCTGCATAGTAAGCACTCTTACCCCTGAGACATGTATGAGACCCAGTCCCTTTTTCTTGGTTTTCTTTCCTTTAGTAGGGATAAATGAATCCTCCAAGGCAATGAGGACAGAGGGTGGAAGTGGCAAAGCCTGATGCGTTGCCCAAGATTAGGTTCATACTGGGTTCCAGTGGCTCACAGGTTTGCTCCTCACTTCCGGCGCCCTGCTTGCCTCCAGGCTTGGAAAGAGAACACTTAGGAAGAAAAACTGTCCCTTACTACCATTAAACAGTGTCAGATACAATCTTCAGTAGGGATGGCAATTTGATGTTTCTATCAAAGAGGAGATATCCAAAGACATACATCCCACACAGAGGTAAACTCCCATGCTGGTAGTGTGTTACAATGGCATGGAAGTCCATATAGAGGATGAGACATGTCCTGGAATGTTCCAGACTTTTGAATCTTGTAGTGTGGTGGTTTGCATATGCTCAGCCCAGCGCAGGGAGTGGCACTATTAGAAGGTGTGGGCCTGTTGTAGTAGGTGTGTTTTTGTTGGAGTAGGCATGGACTGCCTAGACACTACCATGTTCCTGCCTTGATAATGGACTGAATCTCTGAACCTGTAAGCCAGCCCCAACTAAATGCTGTATAAGAGTTGCCTTGGTCATGGTATCTGTTCACATCAGTAAAACCCTAAGACAAATAGGATATTCACAGAGTCATTTAGCAGCCTGTGTCACCGAAGCTGTGAGCTCATCTTATAGTAACAGCCAAGATCAAATTCTGATCTTAGCACCTTAAGGCTTCAGTTACCCCCTCAAGCCTGTAGCCTCATCAGAGAGGAAACAAGACAATGTCAATCTCAAAGGCTGCGGTGATGATTCATTAGAGAATATTAGTTGCTTTCCTCACCCCCAAAACACAGTGCCTGGCAAGAAGCAACGTAAGAAAACAGGGTTATTGCAGCTCACAGTTCCAGGGCCCAGCCCAGCATGGCAGGGAGAGCATGGCAGGCCACAGGAGCATGAATTGAATAGCCATGCTGCATTGGCAGCCCACAGGCTCGACTCACTTCCTCCTTTGTATTCAGTCCCAATCCCCAACCTGTGGGGTTGTGCTGCCCACATTTGAGGAGGGTCCTCTTCCCATAGCCCAGTGGAGAAACTCCCTCACAAGAGCCATGCCCTGAAGATTGTCTAGTGTGATGCCGATGCTGTCAAGTTGGTACACAATATTAACCATCAATTAGGAAAAAGCATAGGGCCTAACCAAGATCTGCCAGGAGTGGCTGGAGTGATAGATTACCACATCCTTCCCCAAGCCATAGAATTTCTATTTCGATTTGGAGCTGAGATCCCAAAATTGCTTTAAGTTGGAATTGTCTCGTCCGTTCCAGGGAGGTCCAGTCTTTTCTTGGTTTTCTGTCAGTCCTCTGAAATATGCTAGTTTGGGTAAAATCTACCTGAATTGTCTTATGGACATTGCTGTCTAGGTGCAGTTTATTTGACCCCCCTCACACTCTTGAGATTATCTAGTTCTGGGTCTCACACTAATAGCAATCTCGTGTTTGTAAGAAACACTCCTTTCAGATAAATCACCTCTTTCTTTTTCTAGGAATCAGTGAGGAGGAGTCACATAGCCAGCAATGGTCTACTTGAGGCGGAAAACCCACCCTGAATGTCCCCATTCTATGGGTGGATCTCAGAATATTGATCTCTTCATTTATACAAAGATGAGCCTGTACCATCCCCAGTGAGGGAAAAAGACACAACAGGTACTTTAAAGAGGATGAAAAACTATTCAGAAGAGGGCCCTTGGGTTGCAAGAACTTCTTCCCTATGGAGACATAAACAATGCCCACCTATTTTATTAACTATTTAACCTCAATCTGGGGTTTCTACCCTGACTTTGATCATTTAATTCCCAGATAAAAGACTCAAAACCTTTATATTCATAATAAGCCTTTAAAACATTAGAGCTGGGCAGATATCTACCCTCTAAGCTGTTATTATCTACTTCCCTATCAATAACACCAACTTATGTGACTTGCCATGTTCCATCTGGGTAGCTCTTAACTCTAAGTTTTCAGCCAGGTTTTCCTGACTCACCTGCCCCATGGTATCTTCTTCTCTCCTTCTTCTCTTTGGTGGTTCTCCTCCTTTGACCCCAAACCCAGGAACCAAAACCCCACCTATCTCTCTTCTGCCAACCATAGGCTGTAGGCATCTTTATTCAACCAATAGTTTTAAATTAAGGAGCAAGGTTCCGTATCATTACTTGGTATAAGAGGATTCTCTCTTCCCTAAGGGCCAGCATTTAGCATTATAATACATAGCAACAGACCAAACCTCAACACCTATCTCCTCAAAAAGCCCCACTAACAAACCACAGCTTGATTCCACCCATGTCAGCTGGGCTTACTTGTAACCCCAAAGCTTGGGTAATGGCTTTTTCACAACTGCACAGATGGAGGTCCTTCAGCTAACCTTGCCTAGCCCATAGCACTTTTGTGCTAGACACTCCAAGGTCATGTGCAGCTTGGTCAGAGTTGAATACAGATGACAGAGAGTAATAGTTAGAATCTCAAGCAAGGGTCCAGTGACCCTCTCCACCCTCTCCTCTGTAAGGGATGATGAACAGCCCAACAATCTAATCCTGATGGTCTCTTGTAAACATGACTAAATGATCTATGAAAATGGTAGCTATTTTGCTTGGAGAACAAATGTTCTACACAATAGAAGTCACTTTTCTCGCTCTCTCCATGAACCGGGAGGAAGCAACTTGGAGTGCTATCTTCTTGAAGGTTAACCTCACCCAGCGCCTCTGGAACCTGGCCAGAGGCTGTGAATCTGCTCAGAGGTCACCCTAAGCTGTGCTCTGTGCTTGGTGGGTCACTACCCTCCTGTTCCTCCACAGCACATACCTGATTCACTTGACATTTCCGTAATTAATTTATAATAGCAGTAACCCTGAGATGAGTGTATTTATAGATTTGTGAAAACTGGGAGAGAATATAGATCAAATCTCAGATCATTAACAGGCTTGGGGGAGTTCTGTAACTGTCAGATGATGGGATGAAAGGTCTCACTATCTCCGTGTACAGGAATTCTCAACTTTATTTTCTTTTTCTTATTTTGAGTGTGTAGGGGGAGAGATGTACGTGTGTGTGTGTGTGTGTGTGTGTGTGTGTGTGTGTGTGTGTTTTAAGGCCACAGGACAACTTTAGGTATGGTTCCTTGGATAGCATCCACCTTAGTTTTAGAGACAGGCTTGGAGCTTGATGGCTGTGTTAGACAAGCTGGGTAACAAACCCCAGGAACCACTTGTCTCTGCCTCCCCAGTGCTGAGATTATAAGCATACACCACCACCCCTGGCCTTTTTAACATGTGGGTTTGAGGGACTCAGACATAGGATCTCATATTTTCAAGGCAGTCAGTTGGATAACCAACGGATTTATCTCTCCAGCCCCCAATTTATTTTATTGCCTCCTTTTTGTGTTTTCTGTTGTCCTAGTTGTTACCTTTATTTAAAAAAAAAAAAAAGCAAGTATTGCTTTCCTGTTATAAAAGTAAGTCATGTTCCATATCAGAAACACTGAGATAAGTACAGAGAAGAAAATAAAGGTGTCTGGTAATCCCGTCACCCAGAAGCACCTGCTGCTAAATTTCCGTGTGTGCACGCCTCTAATAGAGTCTTCATTCTGACATCCTACTAGCAGGGCCGCTGTCTGGACATGGAGCCCTCCCACTCCGGTGCTTTCCTTGACAGACGTGTTTCCTATTGAGGATAACATCAGATGTTCTGGGGATGGGAAGTTATCCATCAATAATGAATGCCGAGTGACTCCCTGCCTTTCCTACAAACCACCATTGCCAGGTGCCCCCTCCTCTCACCTGCATTAAATGGACTGCTGCTCTCAACCCCAATTTATTCTTCCCTTCCCTTGATGAGCAGGTACAGTGGTGTCTCAGTATTACCGCCCCTCCCTTTCCCTTTGAGCTGTGATTTCCTCCAGGGCTCCCTTGAGCCCTTTGTCTCGTCCTTACAGGTAGATGGGCCACATTTCCCATCACCCCTCCCGCCTTAACTGTGCTTGATGCATTTTTTTTAATCTATGCTCAATTATCTTTAAATATTCTTACTCCTAGATGTAGCTTTTATTTTATTATTTTATTTGACTTTTAGTGATACACAGTCTGATATACCCCAGACTGGTCTCAAACTCACTCCATAGCTGAGGCAGACCTTGAATTTATGATCCTCTTGCCTCTGTGTCCAGAGTGCTATGGTGGCGGGCATGAGTTACCACAAACATTTTCTTTGTGCTGGGAATGGAACCTACCTAGGTCCTTGTGCATGCTAGGCGAGCACTCTACCAGTTGAGCTATAAATATCCTCAGCATTTATATTTTTAATATCCTAGGTATTTATTATGTGTGTGTGTGTGTGGGGGGGGTGTCCGTATGCCACAGTGTGCATGTGAAGGTGGGAGAACGACTTTGAGGAGTTAGTTTTCATCTTTCACTAGGTGGGTCCTGGGCATAGATCTCAGGTCATCAGGCTTGGCAGCAAGTACTCACCCACTGAGCCGTCTCATGGAACACCAACCACCCCCACACCGCCGCCGCCACCGCCGCTGCCATTTTTTCTTTTAACTAGCAAAAAGCTGTCAAAGAAATTCAAGGTAATACTGATAACATAGTTTTTTCCACCTTGGCAAAGGTACACAGGTAATTGTGTTTTAGTCTTCCATTTCCACAGATTTGTAAACTTGGAAATCCTTTAAAGTGAAAACTGTCAGCAGACCCTTAACTCAACCCTGGCCGGACTATAAATACTTGATTAATCCTTATTGAATGAAGATGCAAATGAAGGGGAAATATAATTACTCAGCCTACTCTTTCTTAATAATTAAGTGCAGAGGAGATCATATAAAAATGATGAAAAAAATAGTACCTTGGAACAATTTTTATGGCACATCCGTGTGAATTTCTGTGCTAAGATATCACTGTTGACTGGTGAAGACTTTTTTCTTAATTTACAAAAAAAAAAAAATTCTTGACAATGCCCTTTCTACTCCTTTCCTAAATGAACATTAATATACTGCCATAAAAATTCCCAGGGAGGGTTTTATGAATTGCCATGCTGCAAGATGAGGAAAAGGCCATTTGCAGCCCTGTGTTTTATGGAGTTAGACTCTGGAACCTAGCACCTGCCCCTGACTCTTCGGGGTTAAATTCTGAGACACAGAGATTCTCTGAGCTACTATTTCTCCCAGAGCAGCAGCAATCTCAGGGGTCCCCAAGCCCTGCCTGTCAGTGGCAGTCTGCACACCCTGGGGTGTGTATGTGTGTGGAGAGGGTACCAGGAGCAGAGATTAGCAGAGGTCCCTCCTGGAGGACCTGGAGCTCAACAGCAGGAGCCACTTGGGTTGAAAACTCTATGATTCTTTAGTGCTTAGGAAAAACTGAGAAATTGGGCCTGGTGCATTGGGTTGCAAACACTTCCTGAACATGCTGTTTCTCTCTGTGCCTCTGTCTCTGTCTTTGTCTCTTTCTGTCTCTCTAAGCTGTAGCTGTTCTAGGAAAAAAAAAAAGATGAAGGGGTGGGAAGCAGGGTGAGATGGGGAAGAGGGGAAAAAAGAAAGACAGAAGGCAAATTGCCAAGCTAGGGTATAGGTGAACTATAGTAGGATTGCCTAGAATCCTCCAGAGAAGAGCCGAGGTGTGGCTCAGAGGTAGAGTGCCTTCCTAGAATCCCCTAGTGAGGACCTGGGGGGTAGAGTGTCTCCCTAGACGCGCACCCCCCCCCCTTGAAGGCCTGGGAGTATGGGTCAGGAGAGTACTTCAGTGTGTACAAAGCTCTGGATTGATCCCCACTACCAGTAAATAACTACAAACTGTGAGATATGAGGCCAAATAGTTTTGACTGCTAGGGAACACTTGAAAAGTATATTGGATTATTAGAAAGAAGAAAAGCAATGGGCCAGAATACCTTGAGAGCTTTCTTGCTATAGTTTTTTGTCCCCTGCCCCCATTCACTGTTGAAACATACTTCTCTCAGTCGAGATCAAGGAAAAATAAGTTGAACGTGAGTGCTTGTGTATGCATGCATGTGGGTAAGCATGTGTTTAACACATATTTAGACCAACTTTGAGTCAGGGATATAAGCAGGGTTGGGCTAAGTGACATACTTGGTGTCTGTGTGTGCAGCTCAGCTATTGGACCATGTTAAAGGTCATTTATAAATGAATCAGGAATAGGTCAACAAATAGGGGAAAAAAACATGCCTTTGCCATAGCAGGTCTGTCCTTAGAAGAGGTTTCGATAGGTCATTAGAAGGTTTGGATATAGGGCTTAAGGAGGACATTGGAGGCTTATGCTATTAACAGTATGGACAGACATACAAACAACAGCATTGTAGAGTCTCTGAGGAGAATTCAATCATTAACATCAGAGACAAACGACATAATGGAAGCTCTTAAGAGAAGAATCAGAACCCCCTAGGTAGAAGTGGGCTTCTTATGCTTTTCTAAGGATGCAGAAGATGTCTTAGCATAAGTCTGTAGCTAGACTCTGCGATACCTAAAGGCTGGGAAGGGGGTAGAGTGCAGGGTACATGGCTACCAATACCCACATTGATCTAAACTCACTTTCCAGATGAGAGATCTTGGAAGCCTGTTAGCTAGTGCCTGTAGAGTCACTCTGTAGAGAGTCTGTCCTGTCTGAGAGGGAAAGGACTGTCGCAGTGGGTGTGGCCTGAGCAGCACAGGATTGGAACATTACATTCTTACAGTCATAACATCACAAGACAGAGCACATCCTTAGGACACCCTTTCCCAATCAGTCTGCTGTTGTCATGCCAGATCAAGGATTACATGAACTAGTCCAAAAGAGGGACCCTATCTTCCTGTTAATTTTGTACACACCTCTGAACACTGTGAACTACCAGAATGCTAAGATGAGTTGATTTTGAGGCTTGGGAGCCATACCTGCAAACCCCAAAGATAGTTGAAGGTCTCCCAGTACACAGAGAGTTCAAAGTCAGCCTGGGCTACACAAGACCTTTTGCATTAACGTTTCCTTGGAGATGCAAATGAAGCCTATTCATTACAGATGGGCATTAATGACAGACCAAAAAGTATAATGTCACCAAAGTCATTAGTAAGGCCATTGAGGTTTTTTTGGTCTTGCTTAAAGGGATAGCTAGAGGTTTACTTATAGGCATATGGGTAGCCCTAAAACCATCATCTTGCAGCAAAGTGCCACCCCTGCATGAATGAGGACTTCTGGAAAGTGCACAATAGAGTCCCAATTTTCATGTCCCACTTAACCATATTCTCTAGCCGTTCCCAAGATCACATGCGACTGTGAGAAGCTGGAGGAACAAAATCTGAAGGGTCTCCTGATCATCATTTTCACCGTCCATAGCTGGTATTAATAGCCTCATTACTATTACCGTAGATCTGGGTGCCGTGTACTGGTCTGCTCTAGTTGCCATGGCTACTGGGTACAAGTCCAGAATAGCCTACTCTGGAGAGGAAAAGAAAGCACCAGACAGCTCCAAACCAGAAACAGAAGACACTTCTCATGCCCAAGGCACCATTAGTCCTACAATGAGACAGTTGATCCCCAACCCCATCCTGGGGTGAGTCCCTCTGTTTGGGCACCAATGTAGAAGAGGAGGAAGAGGGGCAGGCGGTCACAGAAGCTCTGCAAGTGTCATAGATAACACAGAAGGTGGGAAGTATAATATCATGGCAGGAAATGCTGAGAGCATAAGAGCCAGGAAACATCATTCTTGGAGTGGTCAGAGCAGAGGGAGAAGTTTTCCTGGTGCCTCATAGACTAGGACAGGGAACAGAACAGAGCAGGTATTTCTCTCGTATTTTTATTTTTCCTTGATCTTGACTGAGAGAAAACCACTGACAAGTGTGAGGACAGGAGTTGTCTCCTTGAAAGTACACCAGTGTGATGGCTCTGAGATGAGATGCGGGTGACAGTGGAGAGATGGCACGGGCCCGTGGAAGGAGGGCTACATGCAGGGTGAACTGTGGCAAACACTGAATGACTGGCTACGCAATCCAGACTTTTCGCTGCATTTCAAGTGCTGGCCAGATGACCCAGTGGGTCAAGTGATTGCTTTATAAGCATGAAGCTCAGAGTTTGCAGCCCCCAAACCTGCATAAAGACAATCACTGTAGTGCACACATCTGTCATCCCTGCCTTCCTACAAAGTGTGAGGTGTGAGATGGAGACAGAAGCTGAGTTTCAGGTAGCCTGCCATGTGCTCTGGTAAGCAATGGAGACATTGCCTCAAATGGGATGGGAGATGAAGACCCACCAGAGAGACTGTCCTGTTGTCTGCTGACCTGCGCACATGTGCCCACTTAGATGTTTAAAAAGCAGCTTCCAGCAGGGAGAGACACGAGAACACAGTTACTGTGGTTCAGCTATTGGGCCAAATCGCATATAGGAGACAGGGTGAGGATTGAAAGCAGTATGCAGAGAACGCAGAGGAAGCAGGGTTCAATCTCGCGGAGCCCTAACCAAGGAAGACAGAAGTCCGTGCTTTCATTTAGCAAGAGTTTTCTTACATGAAACCACAGCATGAGTTTGTGGTCACCACAAGCTTAAAATTACTTGTATGGAGCTTCTTCTATAGCAACCTGATTTTGTGGAAAAAAATACAGCTCCAAAATCATGGTGGGGACAGAGCTACAGATATAGCTCAGTGATAAAGGGCTAGACTTACATTCACAGTGTCCTGGGTTCAAATCCTATTGCTGCAAGGGGAAAAATAGCCAGACTTCTAGGTAGTAGGTGTGAAAGGCTCAAGAACAAACTGCAGAAAGCACAGGGCAGGCAGGCAGGCAGGCAGGCAGGCAGGAAGGAAGGAAGGAAGGAAGGAAAAATGAAGCAAAACCACAGAGGTGGGCTGGCAAGATGGCTCAGTGGGTAAAGAAATCTAATGACCTGAGTTCCATCCCCAGGACCAACGTGATGGAAGCAGAGAACTCCCTCAAGTTGTCCTCTGATCCCCATACAGGAACCACACAACACTCACACGCTCATTAAAAAAAATGTAGTGAAAATGAATCCCTGGAAATGTTGATAGTGAGACATAGCCTGCCTGTTCCTTCACCAACGTCACTTTCTGCTCCTCTCATAGTTGTCTCAGAACTACAGATATTTAATTTGTAAACACTTAATAAAAACACTGTCACAGGGTCGGCTCGTCTTCTCTTGACCGCCACATCAAAATCGATACGTCCCCTGGGTATCATGCCATTATTGTCTGGGCTGGGGAATCTAATAGGATTAAGTGTTAGGGTCCTATCTGACACCACAGTCCACAGTCCTAGTTAGATGAGGTTAAAGACTGCCTTGCCATCGTAGAGGCGCAATTGCTTAGGGGTCTGAAAAATCATTACAGCTTGTCCTCTTAAACGTTGATTGTTCCCCGGTGATTTATTGACAAAACACAAAAAGTGCTCTATACTGCGCTCTAATTATATGTATGAGGCCATAAGATCTCATGGGAAATTAAATAAAATTTACAGCTTGATGGTTTTATGCTCCTGGGAGACATACCTTCTTAATAAGATCTTTTGGCTGGGAATATTTATGAGGTTAAAGTCCGTAGGCTTGAGCAAAAAGACGTAACCTTTCCACGGGAGGTGGGGAATGGGCGCATTTTGATTTCTTAGAAGATAAATGATCGTAATGAGATTTTTTTTTTCCGGGGTTTAGGAGAAAAGTATTCAGTTTGTCACATCAAGCATTCATCCCTAAAACTACTGGAGGACAAAGCCTTAAGGGCATAGGGACTTTGTGTCACCATTTATCTTGCACAAGGCTTCGCTCATCCCAGCCCCCTCACCCGGTGCACACCATCCTCCTCACATTACTCTGGTGGCTTCCTGGTATGATTAGCCTCCATCCCAGTCGGAAAGGGGAGGGGGGCAGAGTCTAGTTAAGGGTAATTATCTAAGAGGTCAAGGTAGAGAAAGGAATTGGAGGGAGAGAAAAGGAACATGAATACAAATGAGCTTCATCCTGGTGTACTTGAACCCACAGGAGCAGTTTCCACGGGCTCAAGGAGCCCCAGAGGAGTTCCTGCCTATTGTAGACTGCAGCTCTTCTACCAGATCACTTTCTCCTTATGTCAAGGGTGGCCAAGGCCCTGGCCCTTGTTCCATGGGTGTGTTTCATCTCTGAAATGTTGATTGTTCTGTACCAGTCTCTAATTATACCCATGAAGCTGTAAGGTCTCAGATGTCAGAGTATAGAAGGGGGGAGGAGGAGAAGAAGGGGAGGAGATCTGATAAGGATGACAATTCTTCCTCACTGTTCTTCACTTTGAATACCATCCACCCCAAGTCCACATGTACCCTCAGTGACGTCTAGAGCTTGTTAATGGACTGTACGAACAACATCAGAGAGCACATCCGTTCTCTTCCCCTTCTTGCCTTATTCTCTTACACATATGCTTCCATACATGCGCCATTGATAAATATGGAATGATACACTTTCTTTGTAGGTCTATGCTTATGTGTGGTGTATGTGGTGTATGCATACGTGTGTGTCCTATGCTAGTGCATGTGGAGGCCAGAAGAGGATGTCACACTCTCTCCCCTTACTTGTTGAGACAGGGTCTCTCATTGAATCTGAAGCTCACCATTTTGGCTAGGCCGGCCAACCATCAAGCTCTAGAGATCTGCCCTACCGTGCAATGTCTGGGTTTGGTCATGCACAGCCCTTCTTAGCTTTTACATGGGTGCAAGAGATAGGAATTCATGTCTTCCTGATGTCACAGTAAGTTCTTTACCCACCGAGCCATCTCTTTGGCCCCAGAATTACAGTGTTATCTGTGGGTGGAAGGACAATTATGTATACCTCAGTCTGGAGTAGTCAATGCCAGTCTGTTATTTTACTGCCCATGTGTGTGCATATGTGTGAAGGTATAAGTGCGCGTAGAGGCCAGAAATCATCTTTTATTGTCTCTTCTCTGGGATACCAACCTGCAACCTTAATCAAGGATCTCTGAGCCTGGAGCTTGCCAGTTAGGCTAGACTGGTTGGCTAGCAAATCACCAGGGTCCTCTTGTCTCTCATCTGTGTAGCTTGGAGAGTATAAATATAGTCCATCACACAGAGTTCTTAATCTAGATTCTGGGGATCCAAACTTGTCCCCCATCCTTGCACCACAACTCTCATATCTACCAACCAGTATCCTCAACCCCTGAATATTCTTTTATGGCTATGTGATTTGTATAGTAGGCTGGTATTCATCTCAGCACTCTGAACTGAGCTTCCTCCTCATTCAGAAACAGCCAGCTCAGCCAGCATCTCCACCAACATAGAGAGAGGAGAAAAATTTATTAAAGAGAGCCAGGTTCCCTTGATAAGCAGAAAGTAAAAAATCCCTATTTAATTTAAATACAATATTTCTGTCTTCGTTAATTTAAAGCACGTGTGTGATCATGTATCCTTTCATATTTGGTGGTCTGCCCTGGAGGGAAATGGAGGCTTGACAGTGAAGCCAAGAAGCAAAGTCTAGGTTACATTTTAATAAAGATGAATAACCCTAAAAAATGTTTGAATTATATGGAAGTAAGATTTGTTGCAAGTTACAAATCAAAGCCTGAATTGTCACTTATCTCCTAATGATACTTCTACACAGATTATTAATTTCATTTTAGAAGCCCAATGAATGTTATATTTTATGACATTGATTAAACATCTTGCTGCCTCCCAACCATCCATCCTTTTCATTTTCAAAAAAATCCATATCGGAAAATTTTAACAAAAATAGCTCATAAATTCATATTTTACAGCCAAGGAAAAGTTGACAGTTCTCTGTTCTCCTCCCAGCCAGCCACAGACATGAACTCTTGTAGACTTGGGGTTGGGGTGGGGGTTCTCATCCTCCTGGGTCCTCTTGTAGACTTGGGGTTGGGGTGGGGGTTCTCATCCTCCTGGGTCCTCTTGTAGACTTGGGGTTGGGGTGGGGTTCTCATCCTCCTGGGTCCTCTTGTAGACTTGGGGTTGGGGTGGGGTTCTCATCCTCCTGGGTCCTCTTGCTTCTTTGGGAGTAGGTGGTTTGTTTGGAAAGGTTTCTGAGGTTACAGAAAATCCCGTGTGAGGATTTGGTGGTGGAGTTAGCTTCATATGGGCAATCAGGGACCTAACTCGATTTTTCCCTCTGAGATAAGCCAGGCCTTTCCCTCTTCCGGGTCCCTGGAGAGGATTGGCCCTCCCTGGTTAGCTCTCAGTGTCCTTTGGAAATCAGAGAGGAGAAAAGCCCTATTAGCCCCTCTGTGGAAGTATTCTAATAGGAGATCGAAAAGCCTCTGAAGGCCACAATGAGATGATGGGTTTCAGACCAACCTTCAACACACTAGGAAAATTCCAGGCTGAGTGTGCATGCAGGCTTGCGTGCTTTGGTGGGTGGCATGTGGAAGCTGGAAGTCAGCCTCAGTGTCATTTCTCAGGAGCCACCCATGTTGCTTTTTGAGACAGGTTCTTTCACTGACGCCCTGGTACGGACTCTAGGTAGGTAAGGCTAGCTGCCCAGTGAATAGCAGGTACTCTCCTTTTTCTGCTTCTCCAGTGCTATGACTGCAGGCATATCTTAACAACTTATTAAACCACAGCATTTTAAATTAACAATTTGAGAATTTCATTCATGCATACAGTAAATTTTGACCATATTCGCTAGCCATCCACCTCGCTCCCCCTCCAACTCCTTCCAAATGCTGCTTCTAAATTCATCTCTCCTTGGTTCTTTGTTTCATTTTGTTTGCAGTATCTTAGAGAGTCCAGTTTGTATTCAGGGGTTTGGGGCCATCCACTGGAGCATGTCAGCCTACCAAGGGTCATACCCTTAAAGAACGAAAACCGACTCACCCTCCACTAGCAGCTGTCAACTGTCAGTAGCTCCTCAGCTGGGATGGGGACTCATGAGCCCCTCCTACATGACCTTTTACAACTTTTTCCCAATTTATATGTGTGTGTGTGTGCATGAGTTTATGTGCACCGCATGTGTCCAGGTACTCATGGAAGAAGGCATCTGGTCTCAGGAGCTAGAATTATATAGGTGGGTGTGAGCTGCCAGATATGGGTGCTGGAAACCGAACCTGGATCCTCTGCAGGAGCAGCAAACTACTTAGCCATCTCTCCAGATCCTATGCATGTCTGTCTGTCTGTCTGTCTGTCTGTCTGTCTTTTATGTGGATACTGGGGATCAAACTCAGGCACGTACTCTCCCAACTGAACTATCTCCCAGGCCTCAGGGTGAGGAAACCAGGGAGAGAAGACCTCGTAGTCAGCTCTCTGTGTTCTGATTTGTGGTTCTTTAGGCAATAGAAATACCTTTGCGCTCATCTGCTTAGATTAGCTCCCATTAAGAGACCAATTTGTTCCCTCAGCACACCGATCTCAATGGCTCCTAGAGTCACCATTCATTTGTGTTCAGGGAGGGTTCTGGCAGCTGGATTTCCACGCCAGCCTGTGGCTGAAGCTATCTTTTCCTCCAGGAAAGAAAGACACGTTTGGAGATCCTTGCATGAAAACGAAGGACAGGTCAATGCAGAGAAAGAACCTTTTGATGCTCAGTGACAGGTCAGGGAGAAGAGAAGATAGGCTATTTTGCAATGGTGATAACATCCGAGCAAAAACTCATTCAGTCAGAAGACTCTCTGCTCTGTGAACGTTAATTTAATGTAGTAGGCATGGTGGGGTGATGCATTCTGCCACTGCAACCTATAAGGAAAGGTGTCTTGCCAGGCTCTCCAGGTCAGCACACTGCAATATGGCATCAGGATTAAGGGTGTGGGGCTCAAGTGGCTCACTGCTAGGGTTCCAGTCTTGTGGGAATTGTTACACCTCCCAGGTGTGCTACAGTCCTTCCCTATGGACCCTGTGATGGTCAGAGGAATAAGGATAAAGCACTTTGTGTGCTAGGCCCAAGTTAGCATGTAGTACGTGTTTTGTCATCATCATTAGACAGCAGTATCCGATGGTTGGTAGCAATGGTGGTGGTAGGTTTTTGTTGTTGTTTTATGCTGTTCATTTAGTCTTACTGTTTTTTGGTTTTTGGTTTTTGGTGGGTTTTTTTTTTTTTTTTTTTTGCGTTTCCCCTATTTTAAAAGTGTGGACTGGCTGGCGTTCCAAATGGCAGCACACAGCATGCGGCTCGGCTCTGCAGAGCCTCTGTGGTGGACCTGGCGCTAAACCAGTTCTAAATGACGCGGCCTCATTAGGAGAGGTCAGCAGCTTGTGTCCCGGGGTTCTCAGGAGCGGGCTGTGTGCAGGCTGCGAGAAGACAGCAGCTGCATGGAGATGGCTTTTCCAGCATGCCGGGAAGCTTTCCTGAGTGACACATCTTGTCCTCCTTTTTCTGTCTCATTTCTTTCCCATCCCTCTCCTTTTCGAATTTCCCCAACCCCTCAGCCAACCCTCCGCAGAATGCCCCAGCGCTGGGGATGGCGCATAAAGGGAAAATATGGCATGTTTACAGAGAGAATTTTCAAGAAGTGTTAATTTAATATGCTAAAGTGTTCCCTTCAGCATTTTACCTTTCTTGTTGTTTTCACAAAACAGCCAAGACTAAATAATGAGCCCGGGGCTGTGCCCTTTGGTGGCATGCTAGCTCATTACCCACCGGCGGCCTCCATCTGCCCTCATGGCTGCGTAGGGAGCCATTACGATTATGATGGAAATCTCAGAAGCCATTACCAAGGCGCAGCAGAGGACCTACTGCAGACAGCCTAATGGACTAATTTGTAATTGGGAGAGGGAAATGAGTTAGCGAGCTGGGGCCGGTTTTGATGAGAGTGGAAGTACGCATGCTAAATGTGATAAATGAATAGGAATGTATGTTTGCGCAATGGGCTCTACAAGGCTTTCCATCTCTCCCGGGGACGGAGGCATGCTGACAAGCCGTGAGGCGCGGGGAGAAAAGGGCTCAGGGGAGGCAGGCAGAGATTCAAGGAGAGTAGCTAAGGATAAATCGGTGAGGAAAAGGAAAGGCAGCCAGAATCCAAGGGAATGGCTGCATCTGCCTTGAAAGTGGTAATTAGGAGGCATTTTGGTGTGCATGTCTTTAACAGTCAAACAGGATGAGTAGGAGTCCCAGGCGCCCGCTGTGGGAAGTAGAAAGCTGGGGCACTGATGGGCAGAGAGGGAAGCCGACCTGGGGCCTGTCATCTCACAACTGATGGTTCATATAGGTTCTGCCTGCAAAATGGAGCTTATAGCCAGGCATAGTAGCACACCTCTGCAACATCAAAATTAGCAAGGTTGAGGCAGGAGGATTTGTTGTGAGTTTAAGGCCAAAGCTAGGCCATGAGCTCTAAGACAACATGGGCTATATAGGAAGTCTTAGACCAGCCTGACCTACACAGTGAGTGAGGCCAGCAGTCAGAGCTACATGGTGAATTATAGATGAGCATGACCTACCTAGTGAATCTAGGCAAGCCTTGGCTACAAATGAGTTCAAGACCAACCTGAATTTCATAGAGTGCTAAGTCAACATGGTCTCATATAGTATGAGAGCTTGCCTCAATAGAATCATTTCTTCTTTTTTTTTTTTTTTCTGGTTTTTTTGAGACAGGGTTTCTCTGTGTAGCCCTGGCTGTCCTGGAACTCACTTTGAAGACCAGGTTGGCCTCAAACTCAGAAATCTGCCTGCCTCTGCCTCCCAAGTGCTGAGATTAAAGGCATGCACCACCAATGCCCGAGTAATAAAAACATTTTTTGAAAGGACATTATTAGGTGCCACAGGTTCCTTCCCTCTCCAGATTTGCTGGAAATCCAGCCAAGGGAAGCCCTTACAGGCCTTAGGCAGGCATTATATGTGTTGGGGAAAATTCCTAGGTTGAGGTAGCTGATCCTCTGTGCATCTCAAGCAAACAGCTCATTGGAGGGCCACAGCATCACCTGACTCTCCATGCTGGAGAGCACTGCATGCAAGATGGAGCCGTTTCCTGGAAACTGATACATACTTCTGCTTGTTGGTCCCACCCAGGGTCCTGTCAGCCCAGCTGAGGCAAGTCTCTGGCTGCTCCGAAGGGAAGAGCTATAGTCCTTTGCAAATAGGCCTGGCCTGGCCACCAGTCTCAAGCCTCACCGTGCTTGGGACTGACCTTATATCTTTCTTCTCCTTCAGATATGGTTCCCCAAGTGCCTCCAGGGCACCTTGCTGTTATTTCTCCTTAATCTCATCATATCCCTTAAACATGCAGCTCAGGCCCTCATGTGCTGTGGCTCCCAGGGCCTGCCAACCCCAGCCTCTCCAAATCTCACCCTCCTCTGGGAGCAGCCTTACCTCAGGCTTGAAGGTTGTCCTGGATTTCAGGACTCTTCCTGTCCCATGGTGGTTCTCACCTCCTTCCTCAGGATCCTTCAGGGAAGAAGGAAGCTCTGGAGCAGTCAGCTGGGTCCCAGTGTAACTGTTTCTCATACTGGTTGTGGATACAATCACTCCCCACTCCCTAGCTCTCCTCACCTGTACTCCAGGACACATTTCTTCCAACACAATGGAACGTTCCCATTTTTCTCACCTTCCATCTACCAGGTTTGTAATGAACCCCTTTGTGGGATGATGCCCCAGCTGGCATAGTTTTAATGATGTTTGACTACAAGTATGAGTGACCTCACCCGCTTTGCATAAGAACCTGATGAGGGTGAACAGACTGCAGATGGCACTGGTACTGGAGAAATGGCTCGGTCATTACTAGTGTTTGATATATAAGCATGAGGAACTGAGCTTGATCCCCAGAATTGACATCTGACAAAGCTGGACGTGGTGGCACACTGGTAATCCTAGTAATTAGGGAAACAGAGGCAGGGGGTCCCTTGACTTGGCTAGCCAGCATGCCTCACTGAACCTACAAGCCCCAGGTCCCAGTAAAAGATCATGGAGAGTTCTCAGTGGTTACGGTCATATGCTACTTTTCCAGAGGATCCAGGCTTGGTTCCCAGCACTCACCTGTGTTTGTTGGCTGACAACTACTTGTAACTTCTGCTCCAGGAGATCCAACTTTCCCTTATGGCCTCTGTGGACAGCTACACACATGTGGCATTCATGCATTCAGACAGACAGTCAGACAGACACACACACACATACTTGGAGACCAGAGCAGCTCAATCTTGGAGGAAGAATTAACAAATATAAGATACAGACAATACTGTCAAGACAACTCCTCTCATAATGCTCTTGCAGAGGACCTAAGTTCAGTTCCTAGCACCCATGTCTGAAGCTCACAACCACCTATAACTCCAGCTCCAAGACATCCAGCATCCTCCTCTGGCCTCTGTGGGCACTACATACTTGTACATTGTCGTACCTACACACATACCCATGATTCATAATAAAACTTCCTTTCACAGAGGCAGAAACACTCAACACATAGTAGACATTAACGAAAATTACTGAAGATACAAGCTTAGCTCCGTCTAAAGCCTGTGTGATGAAGACACAGCAGGACTGAGCAGCAGGGAGTGCTGTGTTTTATCAGGACCAACAAGCCTTCCCCTTGCAGTGTTTAACGGTTAGGTCTGGTGGCATACCGCAGACACAACAGCAGTCTCTGGAGGTTAGAATGGACCTAAGAAAATCCCCATTGCATGGAGGAGAATCATACCCCTTAGTGACTGAACCATGAATAGTTTGTCTTTGTTTAAAAGTCAGTAACTCCCCACCTTCAGGCATGAAGATGGCTCACAGGGTAAAGGTCAACAACCTGAATTCAACCCCTGTATCCCACATGGTAGAAGAAGAGAATCAACTCCCCCAAGTTGCTATGTAACTGCCACATGTGCAGGGTGATGTGGGTGGGTGGGTGTGTACACATACAGGTGCCTGCTCACGGAGGTCAGCATGAGTCATGCACACACACACACACACACACACACACACACACACGCATGCATGCATGCACTAAGTAAAATGTATTAAAAATTTCTAAAACTTATTTTAAAAGTTACAAGACAATGCTACTCATGAGTCAGATGAAAAAAAAAAAATCACGAATAAAATGCCAGAAGACAAAAGTCCTTCAGAAACCTCATGGCTAGGTATAGTTAGAGGAGATGTTTTCTCTACAAATGAAAAAGCAAGCCAAGTTCAAGAAAGATCACAAGTTCAAAGCCTGCCTGGACTCCAGAGTGAGACAAAGTCTCAGAATTCCAAATTAAGAAGGGATCTATGGATGTAGCCCAGTGGTAGAACACTACCTAAAATCCCCCAGTGAGGGGCTGGGAGTCTAGTTTAGCCATAGAGTGCTACCCTAGCCTATCTGTAAGACTTCTGGCTCAGTCTTACAGATTTACCCAGTCTTACCCAGCATTGCAAAAATAAATAAATTAAATAATAAAGCTCAAGAAAGCTGAAGGCTTGGCTCAAGGTCATATAACCACTTAGCGACAAGGCAAGGCCCATAAGTCCAGGAGTACTGACACACAGTGCCTACTACAGTGGCTGTGTTAGGAGAGGACACTGTAAAATACTGTCTGAGCAAGACATGGACCCCCTCCTGTCTAGAGGACAGGTCTGATGTGCTGTAAAGCCAGTGAAAAACACTTTAGGAACCACTTATATTATGCTTTGAAAACCCTGCCGGGAAAGAAGAATGTTCTGGAAGTCTCAGCCTCTGTGGGGTGTTCCTGAGATCTGTTCTCTCATGCCGGATTTAATGAATAAATTATAATAACTTTTGCATCTTTGTCCATATTATGCATGTTTATTTGCCATCCCCCTATAATTTCCTTCTCTCATTTTCCATGCTATATTTCTTTTCATGGTTTCTCCTTGGGAACTTGCTTAATATATATATATATATATATATATATATATATATATATATATATATATGCTCATTCATTCATTCCTTGAGATTGCTGACCAAGATGCACACCTCCATGTTCTCCATATAAACTTATATAGACTCTAAAGGGGGCATGGCAGCAAATGCCTGTAATCCCAGCACTTGGAATGTGAAGACAGGATGGTCGAGTGTTCAAAGTCATCCTCAGCTGCATAGCGAGTTGTAGGACAGTTTGGGCTGCGTGAGATTCTGTCTCATTAAACAAAATCTCAACAGTGACAAAAGTGCAGAGACTCAAGAACATTTATAGTCCTGAGGGAAGGGAGTCCCATTGTGAACCCAGTAAAGGACAGGGGAACAGTTATAACCTCGTGGCTGGGCATGAGCTCTTTGGAGAATAAATGATGGTTTCTCTGCCTCTCAACAGTGCTTACAAAGGCTCCTGCCTGTAGCAGCCCATGTCAGTGAATCCATGGACCTGAGTAGCTGCAGGCTGCTCGGCCAAATGGCTGAGGAAACATCTCCATGGATAGGAGCTAACCATCAGAGTGAAACCGGACTTGAGCTGTTAGAAGACCTTCTCAGCTCAGGAGTCTACAACTCTTATTTTATCCCTGATGTGCTCCGGTCAGTTCTCAGGGTTCCTTTATGTTCTTAGTCTGAAAAGCTTATTTCTATAATGCATCAAAGAACATACACTTTGTTTTCCAAGCAGCTGTGGGAAGTGTATTACTGTGGATGTGATTAAAGGAATGAGGACAAATGTTATGAGAGGAGGAAACCAGACATGAGAAATCACCTCAGTTCAATCTCAGGCTTATGGTCTTCAGTAAATTATCATTCTTGAGAGGTCTGCTAAGTATTTAAAATAAAACAAAACAAAAAGCAAAACAAAAGCCACGTTTACCTGGGAAGCTAGAGAAATGGCTCAGTGGTTAAGGGTGCTTGCTGCTCTCCCAGAAGACCTGAGTCTGGTTCCCAGAGGCCACATCTAATGGTCCACAACTACCTGTGGTTTCAGATCCAGGGGATCTGACAACTTCTTCTGACCTCTATAGGTAGTACACCCATGTGCAGATTTACACATACATACATACATACATACATACATACATACATACATACAAAAATATGTGTACCTGAAATTTTATGATAATGTGCTGCTGGGACTGTTATTACAAATGTGTTTCGAGGGGACACTATTTAGAACAGAGCCAAGATTCTAGGCAATCAAATAACATTCAATAACCAAAACCAAATGAGCTAAATAAATAAATAAATAAATACTAACCAGGAAATATTCAGGATTTATATTCGGGGAAGAAAACATTAAAATGTAAAATAAAGGCACTTTGCGGGGCATGGTGGCACACAGCTTTAATCCCAGCACTTGGGAGGCAGAGACAGGTGGATCTCTGTAAACTCAAGGCCAACCTAGTTTTCAGCCAGAGCTACATAATAATCGAGAACTTGTCTCAAAACTAAGTAAACAAAGGCCACTTGTTACACAGCATTAGTATCCTGAGTTTGATCCCTACGACCTACACATAAAGGTGAAAGGAGAGAGAGTATAGACTCCACCAAGTTTGAATAAATGAGAGGGCTGACATGGTTTGAAATCAGCTTCCTTAAGTTCTGTCTTGGTGTTGTGTATGCCAAGCGAGGCAAACACTGGTACTGACTGAGCCACTTCCCTAGCCCTGGCTTCCTCTTTGACCTAGAATTCAAGACTCAAGATCAATGAGCCTTTTTATGCGCACGCTGACCCATTGCTAGGGGCCTGGCCTTCTCACACAAGGGGTAAGTAATTCTCTAACACAAATCAGATCAGGAAATCTCTTATCCTTTCCTTCAGTGTCTAAGGCTAGCTTTTTTTTTTCTCTAAATTACAATAATTTTAACAATGAATCTGTCTCCAACAAGGCTTTTAAATTCCTTCTACCATTCTTGAAAAGCGCCACAAACTCCCAGTTGATTGAACGGAACACACAGCTTCATGAGGAGTTTGTTTGTGACTCATGGTGGGGGAAATGCCAACTGCAGTTGTGTTGGAGATGAGTGCCAAACTCAGAGTGAAAGGACCTTTGGAAGGACCTGAGTCCCTCCTTGTACATCTCTCCTCTTTGAACTGGTTCCCCATCCCAAGGCTCCACTGCCCCCTGCCACTTTCCCACAAGCCACTTTGCTCCTGCTCGGTTGCCTCCTGTGTAACCCACTTAAGAGGACAGGCTGGAGGGAGCTAGAGGCGGCAGGGTGATTTATTGCCTAGCAGGGACTTCACTAAACTTCCCAAGTTGCTTTTTTTTCCCCCTTTGTACTTCTGAAAAATCAAACATAGTTCAAAAAGTAAACATCACAAGTTGACATGGCAGCCCGAAGTCCAGGAAAAATGTCTCTTGTTAAATGTTTTGGCATGTAACACAATTTATGAGCATTCTCGATGTTTTGATTTCCCCCCTCCCTGGTCACTGTTATTCCTTACCCCCCAGAGTGAGGTGTGGAGAGATTATATTGGCTGGTTTCCATGGTGACACTGAAGAAAAGTAATCTTTGAAGGAGGTTTCTACTGTGTTATTTCATGTGCTTGGACCATCAACATCTATGCTGGGTGGCTGTTACCCCTAAATTCAAAAACGCATAAACGCTTGGCCTATTTCATGTAAATAGACAAGTAGAGGTGATATTTTCTTTGGTCTTGTGCCCACCCTCATAACAAAAGTCTCTCAGTTACCCAGGGCACCTGGGGGAGAAGAAACAGTTCTGTTCTGCTCAGTGTTAAAGCCACCTCCTCGCCTCCGAATAACCATTAAGGAAGAAAAACAGCTCCAATTTAAAGTCTACCCACCTCCAGCACCAGCCAGGGAACAGAAGAAAAGTTTCCTTTGGGGCCCAGTTTGCTCACAACCCAAGTTAGAAAACCTTAGTGACTTCTTAAAAGTCTAGTATATTTGGGGTTCGCTGCGGCATGAATCCCTGTCAGCAGTCCTGAGTGTAACCTGGAACTGTCTAGACTCAAGAATGGATTGCGTCCAGCCTCAGAGCTAAGGCGGCATAAAGGATGAATTTAGGCACAAAGTTAACAGTGTTCTCCCCGTTTTTTCTATCACCCCAGTATAACACATATAACACACACACACACACACGCACACACACACACACATTGTACAAGACCTTACACATCTTGAAGCTTCAAATGGGGTACCATTGTCTTTAACAAGACAGAATAACCTGGAAGCAAATGGGGTAATAGTTCCATAGTCCTCCCTGTATGTATCTGTGAGCAGATGTTTTTATTGCATTATGAAACCAAGAATCCTGCATGATGAAAAAGTAACACGGGGAGTGCTGGCTCTGGTTTAGGACAGGATCGTGTACATAGAAGCTGCCTTTACCTCCTTCATATCCTTTGCTTCACACTGTCACAGTTAATAATGATTGTCAATATCAGATCTGAAATCGTCTAAGATAGAATTCTCTGGGCACGCTCCTGAGAGGATTTCTAAACTGGGAGAAGATACACCATAAATGTCATTGGCTGGGGTCCTGGGTTGAGTAAAAAGGAAGCAAACGAATTGGCTGCATTCAGCTCTCCCTGCTTCCTGACTCTGGACACAATGTGACGCCACCCTCTCTCCCCCACACCTTCCCTACCATGAAGGAGAGCCACAGTATTTACTTCCTTGATTATGCTGCTTCCCTAGTATCTTATCACACCAGCAAGAAAAGTAGCTAATAAGTCTATGCTATTTTATTTGAACTTTCTGATTATCCTGGTGGATAGCCTTTCATAGGCTCCCTACTTGAAGCTTCAGAGACAGAAGTTTGGGAGGCCCTGCTCCCCAGGGATAGAGCTGAGTCCAGAATGCAGGAGCTGTGGCCACTCTTTTGATACTAATCCTGTTCTTGGCCTCTTCCACATATGTCAGTCTGTTTACTTGTGTGGGGGTAAATAATAAATGAAGGAAGTAGAATGAACTGCTAAGGTAGTGATAAGTATTAAGAAAAAAAATAATAAAAGGGAGACGAGAATGCTGGGGTGGGGCTAAGGATGTGGCTCAGTTGGTAGAGTGCTTGCCCAGCATGCATGAAGCCCTGAGCTTGATCATCAGCACTATATAAACTACGTATGCTAATGCTTGCCTGCCATTCCATCACCTGGGAGGTGCAGGCAGGATGATCAGGAGTTCAAGGTCACCCTCAGCTACATAGCAAGTTGGAGTCCAGCCAGGGCTACCTTTTCTCAAGAAACAAAGAAAAGTTCTGGGTCAAAAAGGAATGGGCAACATGTTGTTGAGGTGTGATGTTTGAATAAAGACTTAAGGACCAGAAAACAAGCTATGAGGGCCTCTGGGAGATGCTATCACAGTAAAGATCAGTAAGTATGGAAAGCTTCTTGTACCGCCATCTTGGTTTTGTTTTGATTTGAGACCCAGTTTCTCTGTGTAGCTCTGGCTATCCTAAAACTCACTCCATAGACCAGGCTAGCCTCAAAATCATAGAGATATGACTGCCTCTGTCTCCTGAGAGCTGGGATTAAAGGTGTGTCCTAGCACCCCTGACATATTGTTTGTTTTTTAAACATGTATTTATTTATGTTGTGTGTATTTGCATGTCTGTATTTGTGTGTTATGTGCTGGGGAGGTCAGAGGGCAATGTGCATGAGTCAGTTGTGTGACAAGACTTTTCCTGGGGAGACACAACAAATGTCTACTCACCCTAAATAGGGAACCTATGACAAACCAAAGTATGGATGCCATGTACCAGTGAGAATCATTAGTTTGTAAAATATAATATGTAAGTAACATATTACCTACAGGAATATGGGGGAGGGGTTACTTAAAGAAGCAGAAATGATTCACTGCATCACCAAGGTCCACCCCAGTACAGGTGACAAAGCTGGGAACAGCCTGCAGGCAGCTCAACAGATTAGACGGTGCCTTTTTTGGGTGGCTCAGTTGGTCTCAACCTCTTCCAGACAGTTCAGCTGGTTTCTGCTTCTTGCAGATGGCTGGTCTCAAGAGTCTTCTTTGTGGCCTGGTTCCCTCTAAAAGTCTTTGTAGCGTTGGTTCTGCTCCTCAAAGAGGGACTCTCAGTTTTTATAACTTACTCTGGCAAGGAGGGACATAGTGATTCTTGTTGGTTTCAGGGACTTCCTGAAACTGTTTTTAATTGTTTACCTTCCTGTTTAAGGAGCTTCTCTGCAGGGTGGAATATTTCAGTCTCATAGAAAACTGTTAACACAACATCTATTATATAGGACCTGGGGATTGAACTCAGGTCATCAGGCTTGGCAGCCAGCATCTTTACCCAATCAGCACCATATTGCTGGCCTATGCATTTCTTACTTTAGATCCTCAAATGCTGAGTCTTCAATAAACTCTGTGTGTGTGTGTGTGTGTGTGTGTGTGTGTGTGTGTGTGTGTGTGAAAATGTCTCAGATCCTGAGCTCACAATATGGCTTTAATTTTTGCTGTAATGGCTTCCTGAACTCAGGGAGCTCTTTAATAGATGAGTTCTGGAAGACATAAGCATCAGTCCTGGGTCAGGCTCACATTACCTATTGGGGGTTGGGGGCACAATTGTGATTGGTTCCTGTGGTAGTGATTGTACTCTCCAAGTTTTAAACGTCGTTCGTGTTCATTGAAAACATGTCAGGACCTTGGTTTCAAGAGTCCCTTCAGTAGAGGGGAATTATGTTCTTCTAGGCAGGGGGTGAGGGAAGGGACTTGAAGTAGGGGCAGGCAGAAGGGTTCCTAGGTTTTAAATGCCATTCAGCTGCAACCACTAGTTATCTGGAGCCTGTTCAAACTCATTTGGAGAACAGTTGAATTTTTTAAGTGCCTTTTGATTCTCTCTTTCATTTATTTTAACTGATCTGCTGGGATTAGGAGCTTGGTAGGGGAACACCAGACCGCTTGCCAAAACGTGTGAATAATTAGAGCTGCGATGATGTGTGCCAGATAGAAGGGGAGTCTTCACAGCTCTGATTTGATTCTGCTAAATGCAGTAGTAAATCATGCTGCCCCAGCAACAGTACCTTGTCAAGAGCCTGCCGACCAGAGAAGACACAGGATTGGGGACAGTCGGGCTGTGCAATGCCAAGGAGTAGGGGCCATACCTCTATAAGAGGTACATAAGCAACGGCTCCGCTTGCCAGGAGCCAGAGCCACAACCCTCTCGGCTTCTCTTTTACTTCCGTTTGACTGCCTTACACTGTGCTAGGCATGCCCTGCACCAAACAAGAGATACTGTCTCAAATAAGGCTGAAGCAAGGACTGATATATAAGGTACCATACATATGCCAAGCAGTCATTGTCCCCATCGTCATCCTTCTTGCTCCTCCTCTTCCTCTCCTCCTCTTCCTCCTCCTCATCCTCCTTCCTTCTAATTCTAATGAGGTGAGCTGCAAGATGACTCATGGTTGAGAGCATTGGCTGCTTTTTCAGAGGACCTGAGTTGGGCTCCCAGTACCCACGTAGTGGCTAACAACTGTCTTTAACTCCAGTTCCAGGGTCTCCAATGCCCTCTTCTGGCCTCCAAGGGCACTAAGCATATATGTGTACCCAGACATGCATGCAGACAAAACACCCAAAGACATAAAATAATTAACATTTTTAAAAATTTAATACAATGAAGTGTAGGTGGTTAATTGGAATAAAACTCTTAAGGATTGGTATTGGCTCAAGACCCCAAACCCAAGTTCTCAACACAAAAATTTATTTGCCCCAGAGGGACAAAGGGCAGGGAATAAGAGATAAAGACAGGAGATAGAGGACAAAGGAGAAAAGGAAAGGAACAAGGGAAAGGGGCACAGAATATTTGTTCTGGGGCAGGGGGCAAAGGACTGTCTCTGTATAGAGAAGTGTTAGACATGGCTTATAGGCAAATGTAGTTTATAAAGGGAGAAGGGAAGCTGCATGTCAGGATGAGGTATTCAGGATGAAGTATTTAATTTTAATTGGACATGTTAATTAGGTGTGCCAGAGGGAGGTTTTGATTGCTGGACTTCAATACTCTGATACCTGGACCTTGGTAGTCAGTCTCAGGCGGAGGAGGTAGCCAAATAAGGGTCTACACCTTGGTGGCTGGCTTTAGGAAATCAGTTTTTAGCAAGGCAGAGAGAATGGGGAAGAAAGGCCAGGCCTGCTAGAGCCATGTTTGCCATGCTCGGGCTGGCTAGAGTTCCTTCAGTATCAATCATCATGGTGTTGGGCAGAGAAGTTCACTGAGGCTCCAAGACACAGAACAGAGAGATTCCTGCTGATTCCTACTTAGTTTAGCACAGTAGGGTCACTAGTGGTTAGAATAATATAAGACTCATTTTTAAATGACTAGGGAAATGGCTCCATTAATAATGTTTTTGCCTTATCATCATGAGAACCTTAAGGGTGTGGTAGTACATGCCTGTTAGCACAGACAGGCACATCTCTGGAGCTTGCTGGCCAGCTATCCTACACAAATTGGAGAGCTCTGGGTTCAATAAGAGACACAGTCTCTCCCCCCAACTCCCCCCCCAAAAATCCAGCAATTGGGATTGGCATGAGATTAACCTATGGCCTCTACGTACACATATAAACACACATGCACACACACACACACACACACACACACTTATGCCAATTACTAGAAAAGTACCCAATTTCCAGCATGTAAAAATGGCTGATGGGTTGAAAAGATGGGACTGCTTCCTGGTTTATTTGATTGTTAGACTGTACGTGCAGTACCTAATTACCATGATGTGCTCATAAATATGTCTAGCTATTACATCACAGTTTTAAAAATAAAGAGTACCATTCCTGACATGCCCTTCCTGCTGTGATTTACTGTGCTTTGAACTGTAAGGTTAAATAATTTCTATCTCTGAGGAAGATAGAAAGATGACTGATAGATGATAGGGAAGTAGGTAGGTAGATGGATGGATGGATGGATGGATGGATGGATGGATGGATGGGTGATGGATAGGTAGGTAGGTAGATGGATAGATAGGTGGATAGGTCAGTGGGTGGGTGGGTCGAAGAATGGATGGATGGATGGATAAGTAAGTAGGTGGGCAGATGGATGGATGGATGGATGGATGGATAAGTAAGAAGGTAGATGGATGGATGGATGGATGGATGGATGGATGGATGATGGATGGATGTTACATAGATAATAGGTACCTTACCTATCTTGAGTCATAGTCTATTGAGGGGAGCCAGTATAGTTCAAGGGAGACTTGAACTTAAAGCAGGAGCTAAAGCAAACACCATGAAGCTCCTCAGTGGCTTGCTATTCATGGTTTGCTCAGTCTTCCATTTCATAGTACCCAGGACTACTGACAGTGGGCTGGGTCCTCCCACATCAATCATTAATGAAGAAAATGCCCACAGGTTATCTACAAGCCAATCTGATGGAGGCATTTTCTCAATTAAGGTGCCGTCTTTATTGATACTTTCTAGGTTTATGTCAAGCTAACAAAAACCAACAATTACACCCAACATCCTCTATCACTGTCCACCTTGTTTCTTTGAGATGGAATCTCTCACTGAACCTAGAGCTAGGCTGACTGCCCCCAGATGCCAGTGATTCTCCTGCTTCTTCTCTTACCAGGGTTACAGGCCTGTGTGTACCACATGTACTTTGGGGCAGGAGGGTGCTGCTGGAGATGCAAAGTCAGAGACTCAGGCTTGAGAAGCAAGCGTTCATCCCTGCTGAGCCATGTCGTCTCTCCAGCTGCCTTGGTACCTGTGTATTTCTCACCTGGTGCCTTGCAGGTTACAGTCCAGGAGGCAAACTACCAAGATAAGATTTAATTCCGTATTAAAGCTTTATAGAGAGACTGTTCTTATTTTCTACCGGTTACATTTCTTCCACCAGCTCCCAGCAGCCGTGTATGTAGGCTGTAAAAGCTCAAGAATACCTATGGACTAGAGTCATTGGCATAGTCACAGTGTCCTCAGACCACACTTCTGTCACCAACCAGAGGCTGCTTTTGAGGACATCCTGGCAAACACCTGTTCTTCCCAGTAGCCATCCTTGCACGTCACCAGAACAGTATCAGGTGCAGCCATCAAATGTGACTGATAATACAATCACAAGAGACAGGTGCCAAGGGCTGGCAGATGAAGTGTGGATAGCCAGGTAGGTGTGCGATTAACTTCTCTAGAATCCCACAGTGAGATACTGAGGCATGGCTCAGCAGCAGAGCCCATGCTTAGCATCTGTTCTAGATTCCAGAGGCCATTGCTGGAGATGCTGAAACTCCCAGTGTGCTTTGCTTCACCAGCAGTGGGGTTTTTCTTCACTTGCTCTCCAGCGACCTCTGGGCCTTCACTCAATTGGTGTTCACTAAATACCCATAAAAATATTTTCACTTCTTTAGTAACCAGTGGGAGGCTACCCCTGTGGCTTCCCATCAGGGTCCTTTCACCAGTTCTCCCGGAGAAAGCGATGGCCCTGACTCTCGCCGAAGGGGCGTCTATCTTTATGAGAGCAGCTCCGGATGACAGACCCGGGACAGGTTTCCAAACAGCTGTTGTTGAGCTGAGAGGCGAGCACTTGATGTATGGCTCCTATTAGGAAGTGTCCAAATGGAAAAGCCTGACTTACTTGCAGCCCCACCTCAATTAAACAACCTGGGCATTTTAGAATGGGGGTCATAAGTGTCAACAAGATGGAGGGCTTTGCCTCTTGATTACAACAGGCCGGGGAGTGACCTAGGAAGCTCTCACCAGCACAGATGGTGTGCAGTCCTTGAACCATCCGTCCCACCTGGGGTGAGTCCAGCTGTCATCCTGTGGACGGAGCAGGCAAACTCAGGCAGAGCACAGCTGGAGAACGTACATCGAGGGGGCTGGGATGCTCTCATCCAAGGGCTCTGGGGAGGAATGTGTCTCTAACTTGTCCCCAGTGCAGAGACTACATGACAAGCTGAGGACAGGACCATACCATACCCCGCTTGTGTTCATTCACTCTCAGCTTTTTCTTGGTTCCTTAAACACAGTTAAATAGTCCATGTAAGAAGCTCTGGCTATTGATCTCGGGCCAGAGCAGCAGGGCCAGCCCAAAGTACATCATTGACCTGCCTCAGCCAGCCTCTGGAGGCCCTGGTCCCTTGAATCCAAAACTAAGGTGCAGAAGCTGGGGATGCAGCTCACTCAATTTAGTGTTTGCCTAGCCTGTTCAAGGTCCTGGGTTCCATCTCCAACACCACAAAAGCCAGGTGTGGTTGTACCGACCCCCAGTCCCAGCACTTACAAGGTTGAGGCAGGAAGATCTGAGGTTCAAGGTCATCCTCCTATAGATCAAAAGTTCCAGGCCATCCTGGGGTATATGAGACTCATTCTGTCTTTAAAAAAAGGAAAGAAAACGTTGTGTGGGGTTGTGTCACTGAAGGTGCAGGTGGTCATTGTCTCAGGAGAGGTAGAGTCCTCCAGGCACAATGTAGGGACAGAAAGAGATCACTGGAGAGGCAGAGTGAGAGAGGGAACGAACACAGCTCACATTGCAGTTTTGAGTGCCGTGGTGTCTGAAGTGACAGGCGCCAGATGTCTCTAGGTAGACGCCCTTATGGCAGCTCCAATGGAGAAAGATCCTAGTAATATTAACAGGGCTGCAACAAATGAAAACTGGAAAATAAACATATGGAACATGCCTCATAGTGTATTTTTTATCATCAGTAATTCTGAATGTGCAAGTGAATCTGGCTAACTATAGTCCCAGCCATCTGCCTATGGCTGCCTCTCACTCAAATGCATTGTATCAAAATCCCACTTTCCACCAAGCCTGACAGAGAAGCAGACAGCATTGCTCTCATGCATCCTGTACAAACAGGCAAGGGGTCCACACCTGGGATGAGGTCCAGAGCAGATGACAGGGGCACCTCTGGAGCTATCAGTCAGCTAGCCTGTGAGGTACCTTCTGGATTTGAAAAGGAGGCCCGTTCCCATGTTAGGTACAAATCCCTTACAGAATGATCTGTTGTTGCTTCCAATATATTAGATAGATTCAACATCCATTTCCTTATATACAAGAAAACAACCCTCCATTTAACCTGTCTCCTTCACGCTGGGACATGCTGAGTTCTCTCAAATATTTTGGATGCTCTTAAGTGATCTAAAACTGCTTTCAGATATCAAAAGGCTGAGTGTTACCCACTCACTCCAGGGTGCTCAGCTTCCAGGCTGTGGAATCTACCAAAGCACCAACCCGAATCTGACCTTGACTCAGAATCTGATATTGATAAAGAAATGAGGAGCTGGAGAGATGACTCAGTTGATGAAGTTCTTGCTGTATGAACATGAGGAGTTCAGCATGAGTCTCAGACTCATGTAAAGAGCTAGGTCACACAGGTTTGTAAACCCAGGGCCAGTGAGGCAGAGACAGGCAGCTCTCTGGAAGTCACTAGCCAGCCAGGTTAGTTCAATCAATGAACAATTGGCCAATGTGATATCTTATCTGAAAAAAGTAAGATGGAGTCAGATTTAGGAGGACTCCCTATGTCTGTCTGTCTCTGCTTCTGTCTCTGCATCTCTCTCTCTCTCTCTCTCTCTCTCTCTCTCTCTCTCTCACGCACTTATACCCTTATGTCTTACCTGGTCTCATTCCTAGACACACCTGAGAAAGAGTAGACTCAGCAAGAGAGTCCTGCAGAAGAACGTGTGTACAATTCTTCCTTGTCTTTTAAACACAACAGCATCTGGCTTTTTTATTAGAATTTCCAGAACATTAAAAACAAACAAAAAAAAACAAAACAAAACAAAACAAAAAACTAAGGGAGTAACTAAAACATAATAACCCACCAAAAACTTTGTAAGAGACAGGAGTACTGGGAAAAAAGCGCGTGCCAAGAGTATGAACATGTGTGTTTATGGAAGTAGTAAAGGTGTTCCAGTCTTCTGGCTCTGTAACTGTGACTGCTGTCTGATCATAGCTCTCTCTACCAGTGGTGTTAACAAGCAGTATAGATGATTAGTGACAATCGTGCTGTGTCCACACCCTCTCTCTCTCGTTTCATTCATTCATTCATTCATTCATTCATTCATTCTTGGGTTATGTCTAAATTCTCAATATAAATTGCTGTCTCCCTAGGCTCCCAGTGGGACCCATTAGAGTTTGTGGAGCATTAATGATCATTAATAGTGCTGTCAGAGAGAAGGGGGAGGAGGTAGGGAGAAGAAGGACTAGGTGATAGTAGCCATGGAATTGCCCCATCCCTCTCTTTCAGAAATGGAAAACTAATGCATCTGCTTTGTGCGTGAAGCCTAGTAACTGATGCTTATTAACGAGCATCTTTACTGTATGGGTTGCCACTGGTAAAGGCATTTAATTTCACACAGTTAAAATCCTCCTATTGGCTCAAATTCTTCCCTTCTCAACTTCCCTTCCCCCACCTCCCTGATATCTCCTGGGTCAGTTTCTAAATCCTGAACTCAGAAAAGGATGCACAGAAGGATGGAGAGGCGTTAACTGGTCCACAGAGTAGCTTCTTAGACATACAGTGAGCGCAGCCTCACCCAGACCCTTGTCCACTTGCAGCGCTTGTTCTCAAGCACTTAACTACACAGTCGCTAATCAGGTAGAGACACTTGAATGCTTACTAACTAGCATGCATAAGATTGAGTGTTCGTTGGTTGGAATTCCAGGCAATCGCTTGCATTTCAGGACTGATATTTTGAGCTAGAAAGATCTTGATTTGGAGTCTTGTTCAGAAGTGAAGTCTCCCCTCCCTCTCCCCACCAGAAATGTACTTCTCTGTCAATTCCCTGCCTTTACCAGGCTAACTTACTTTGCCTTCTTATGGCTCTGCATTTTCTCCTATCTATTCTTTTCCCCTACACCAATCTCTAAATTCTTGGCACCTAATCCAATCTATGATATTCCTCATGCCACAGACAGGCTGTTTCCTGTTGCCATATATGTAGGTCGTGTGCCCGTTCCTTCACGGTAACAAGCACATGCGATTTTATTCATTATGGAGTTCCTGTGGTGTCCTAGGCTCTGTGCTTGGCAAGGAGACTATCCTGGAGAGAAACATATCCAAGACACCCTCAATAACCTCTTGCTAGGGCAAAACAGGCTCAGTTTGAGAAAACACCACTTTCCTTGGCTTCCTTAGATAACATCATTTCCATTTAAAATTGTACCCCCTGGGCTGGAAATGCAGCTCAGTTGGTAAAGTACTTGTGTAGCATGCACAAAGCCCTGAGTTCTGTCCCCACAGTGCACAAACTAGGTGTGGTCATATAGGGCCATAATCCCAGCATTTAGGAAATGGAGGCAGGGCAAACGGGAGTTCAAGATCATCTTTGGCACAGTCTGGTATACATGCTACCCTGTCTCAAAAACAAACAAACAAACAAACAAACATCAAGTATCCCTGAAGAGAATTTGGACCCCACCCACTCCCAATGTATCCTTCATCTCTGCTTTGTCTTTTTCTAAGGGAGGTTGAAAGATGAAAGCCCTCTGGGCTTTATGTCTCCATCTCACCTTGTTCTTATTGACCTCAAAACACTAAAAAACTTATGAAACCAGTTGTTGTTGTTGTTGTTGTTGTTTCCTCACTCCCCTGCCCCCAGCTATTCCAAATTAGTGTCTTGTCCCTGAGCCTCTGGCCTCCACCGCTTTCTCCCACTTTCTCCGGCTTTCTCCCAGCCTGCCCGTAATGGGTGAATCTCTAGCCTCAGCCCCTTGAGATCTCCACCGTGTATGTTGTGCCTTCCCCAACATCGTCCCCCTTATTCCTATAGATTTTGTTAGCTGTTGATCTTAGCAGCTAAGGAAAATGAATTCTTTCCCTCTATGATATTCAGGGCTTTAATTACTATACTGGCTAGTGTTAACTGTCAATTTGCTACAACTTAAAATTATATTGGAAGGGTCTTAATGAGGAATTGTGCAGATTAGGTTGGCCCCTGAGCATGTCCTGTGGGGTTGTCTTCATTGTTAATTGCTACAGTAGGACGCACCCTGGATGTGGGTGTCATCATTTCTTTGGCTGAACTGTGAAGTCTATGTACAGAGAAAGCTGACAGAGCACTGAGCAAGGCTAGCAAGCAGGAAGCTTCGAGGTATTTGTTTCTATCTGCTCTCACTGTGGATGTGATAGGACTGTGATACTGGAGTGTTGACCTGACTTCCCCACAGTGATGGACTGTTACCTGGCAGTGTAAGCCAGATAAGCTCTGACCTCCTCTCTTTGCTTTTAGATAGGCATTTTATCACAGCAATAGAAATAGAACTGGAACAATCACCATATACTCCTAGGAACTGGAAAATATTTTCATCCTTAATTTCAGTACAGTATGCGCACTGGCCAAGCTTTCTCCAGGAGCTCAATAAAACCCAAACTATTTTCCTAAGAGCAGGGAGATGACCCAGCAGCTAGCAGCATATTATTTTCTTGCAGAAGAACCAAGTTCAGTTCTTATCATCCATGTTGGGTGGGTCACAACCATGTATAGCTCCAGCCCCAGAGAATGTGACACTCCCTTTTGGCCTCTGAGGGCTCTGCACACATATGCAAATTCCCCAATGCATACACATCAAGTTAACTTTTTTTTTTTTTTTTTTTTTGGTTTTTCGAGACAGGGTTTCTCTGGGTAGCCCTGGCTGTCCTGGAACTCACTTTGTAGACCAGGCTGGCCTCAAACTCAGAAATCCGCCTGCCTCTGCCTCCCGAGTGCTGGGATTAAAGGCATGCTCCACCATGCCCGGCTCAAGTTAACTTTTAAAGAGTAAATCTTTCTTTAAGAAGAATAAGTTATTTTTTTCCCTTTTCACTTACTTTCATTCTCTCATGGATGTATGACAGAATTTTCCGGAATCTACAGCATGTAACCGAAACAGATTGAATGCGAAGGCAGACAGGAGAAACCAGCTGTCTTTGACTAAAGCAGATATAGCAGAAACTCAGTCATTCCTCTCACAGTTTTGCTTTATTTTGTAAAATACAGTTATTTTGGTAAGAATGTATACATAATACAGAGTTAGTATCTTGTTCATGTGTTGTCATTTTGTATGTCCCTGCATGTGAAGGTAAATAAGGGTGTGTGCGCATGCGTGTACACTTGCGAGTGTGTACGTGGGAATCTGAGGGGATTATTTGCTTTGGGTATTATCCGCTTTGGTTTTGATTTGAGATCATCGTGTCTCTCACTGACCTCAAATTCACCTAGAATGGCTAACCAGGGGGCCACAGGGACCCTCCTTTGCTGCACCTGGATTACAAAGCTTATTTTTTCTGACAGAGCTTCTGGGGATCAAAGTCAAGCAAGTGCTTTACCAATTGGAGTCACCCTGCTAGTTCTGCTATGCTGCTGCTGCTTCTTCTTCTTCTTCTTCTTCTTCTTCTTCTTCTTCTTCTTCTTCTTCTTCTTCTTCTTCTTCTTCTTCTTCTTCTTCTGGTGTGGGGGGGGGGGATTGAGACAGGGTTTCTCTGTGTATCCCGGCTGTCCTGGAACTCACTTTGTAGACCAGGCTGGCCTCGAACTCAGAAATCCATCTGCCTAATTGAACTGGCACAAATGTATGTCTTCTTAACTGTTGATACTATAACAATCAGCAGGTATGATGTACTTGAATAAAAACTTTTAGAAGTCCTCAACATTTTTGAAGTGGTCAGGGAGTGTGCAGCCTGATGGTAGAGAACACAGCTAGTGTGCAGGAGGCCCAGGGCAACCTCTCCCACCCACCACCCCAAACTTCAAAGATACAAAGGCATTCTGAGGCCAGAACACTTGAGAATTGCTGTAAGAGCACAAGGGAGGAGAGAGGGAAGGAAGGGAAGAGAAGGGAAGGGAAGGGAAGGGGAGGGGAGGGGAGGGAAGGGGAGGCAGGCAGGCAGGCAGACATTCTGATTTCCCTGTAAAAGCAGCTGTGTGTGCTGACTCTCTGTTGTAAAATAGAATTGTGTTCTTGTTTGGATACGATGACCCTTTTACACTAATTAAGGAAGTTCGGCATTGAATTTGGAGATAGGGCATCTTCAAGCTAGGCTGCCATGTATCGCACCTCCCTACAACAATATTGATTTATGACTGTCCACCATCATCATCTAAGTAGGGAGAACTCCCTACTTCATACTGAAGAGTGTCCAGATCATATAAATTATTGGCCAGCCCTCCTGGGCTCCACCCAGAGTCATAAGTTATAAATGGCCGTGAGAGTAAAACAGCAGACTTTCTAGAATGCCGAAGGAAAGGGAGCTGTTTGGTTGCTGGGCAGGGACATGGGTACCAGCAACATCCATTTCTTGTTTCTCTGTTAAATATGAGGCTCCCAGTCTGGCTCTGCGGGGCAGTGTGGATTGGCCATTGAGGCCATAGTAACTTTGTGTAGTTACATGGATGGCATGTTCAAAATGCTCGAAGCAACCAGTGACCATAATGAGACTCCAACAAAGAGGCTCCTATTGGTGACATTTGCAGGGATGCTTTTGGTCAACCACGCAGCAAGCCTGCAGTAGCTAATGTTT